>PVHP010038433.1:0-16632 GCA_004024765.1 Zapus hudsonius | reverse complement strand
ACCAGGGTCTTTGGCCACTGCAAACAAATCCAGATGCATGTTCCATTTTGTGCATCTGGCTTTACATAGCTACTCGGAAGTTGAACCTGAGCAGCAGGCTTTGCAAGCCAGGACCTTTAACTGCTGAGCCATTTCCTTAGCTCTCAGGTATAAAATATTCTAAAATTAGCATTTTTAATTTTTTTATTTTTATTTTTTGGTTGAGGTAAAGTTTCGTCCTAGCCTAGGCTGACCTGGAATTCACTATGTAGTCTCAAGGTGGCCTTGAACTCATGGCAATCCTCCTACCTCTGTCTCCCGCGTGCTGGGATTAAAGGCGTGCGCCACCATGCCTGGCAACTAAAAAATATTTTTTAATATTTTAAAAAATATTTATTTGAGAGAGAGAAATAGAAGAGGTAGATATAGAATGGGCATGCCAGGGCCTCCAGCCACTGCAAACAAACTCCAGACACATGCACTGCATTGTGCATCTGGCTTTATGTGGGTACTAGAGAATCAGGGTCCTTCTGCTTTGCAGGCAAACCCCTTAACCGCTAAGCCATCTGTTGTGGTCAGCTTTCTTGTTGCTGCGCAGATAGAACCCAAGCAAAGGCGGCTTGTGGAGGAATGGGTTTATTTGGCTTATGGACTCAAGGGGAGACTCCATCCTGGCAGGGAAAACGATGGCATGAGCAGAGGGCTGGACATCACCTCTGCCACAGCACTGCAAACAGTGGCAGGAAGGTGTGCCAAATACTAGCAAGGGGAAGCTGGCTTATAACCCCATAAGCCCACCCCCAACAACACAGCTTTATCGAGGTTGTAAAACTCAAACTGCCATCAGCTGAGGATCGATCTATCAGAACACATTCAATTGTTTGTGGGGGACACCTGGATCAAGCCATGACAGTCCGCCCCTGGCCCCCACAAACTAATACTCATACAAGATATAAACACAATATGTTCAGCTCAACTTTTAAGTCCCCGCAGCTTTCAACTGAGCCATAATACCAAAAATAAACCCATAATGGCACAGAACATTCACAGTCAAAACATGAGGCACAGCAAAAACATTGACCAATACAATACAAGATTTAAAACAAACAGGGCACCATCAATGTCTAACTCCAAGTTCAATGATTCTAACCAATAACATAAGTCTCTTTGGAGATTCAATTCCACCCCTCCAGCTCGGCTACTCACAGTCCGGGAAAATTTCATCCGGTGCTGGCAGCTCGCCTTGGCACCCATACATAGTCCTGTAATTCTTTGGGTCTCCATTGCAACCCACAGTTCATCCTCCTGGCTCCATCGGACTCCATGCAGGCAACCTAGCACACCTGCTTCACATGCCGATGGCCATTTTTCAAAAACAAAACTGTGTTGCAAATCCAACGACCCTCTCTTCTTATATTTGCCATACTCCACAGAACCAGGTGGGCTACCAATTTGTTAATCCAGGGGGGAACAAAGCATTCAGGCCCTTTACTTCAAAGAGTCCACATTCTTCCTGTTGTTCCAATGCAGACCAGCTGGCTGAATCTCAATGGTTGTCATCTCTCAAACAATTGCAGATGAACGGGCAGCAGTTTCGACCTAAAGATCTTTCTTTCTTTGCCATCTCCATCTGCTCACACCAGTCCATCTTTACGTAAAACAACCCTGCACGGGTTTTCCAGGACACAGGCAGGCAGAGCGCAGTAAGACTCTCATGCAAACTGCTTCTGGCACAGTCCTGACAAAGTTCTTTCTCACCCTCGTAAGCCAAACCTCACAGTCCATAGTTCTTACTTCATTCAGGTCTTTTAATTCTGACCAGAATGTCTCATCAAGCTGTACTCAAAGCACTGCGAGGCATCTCAGGCTGAAATTTCAAATCCTTCCACAATCCTCCTATGTATCACTTCCAGAAGACCAAAGCCACAAGATCAGGGTTCTAGCAGCAACAGATGACCCTACATCCTGGTACCAAAACTGTTGAGGTCAGCTTTCTAGTTGCTGCGCAGAAAGAACCCAAACAAAAGTGGCTTGTGGAGGAATGGGTTTATTTAGCTTATGGACTCGAGGGGAGACTCCATCCTGGCAGGGAAAACGATGGCATGAGCAGAGGGCTGGACATCACCTCTGCCACAGCACTGCAAACAGCAGCAGGAAGGTGTGCCAAATACTAGCAAGGGGAAGCTGGTTTATAACCCCATAAGCCCGCCCCCAACAACACAGCTTCATCGAGGTTGTAAGACCCAAACTGCCATCAGCTGAGGATCGATCTATCAGAACACATTCAATTGTTTGTGGGGGACACCTGGATCAAACCATGACACCATCTCTCCAACACCCCTCTCCCCCGTTTTTGTTCTTATTTATTTGCAAGCAAAGAGAGCGGGAAATAAGTCATTGCAAACACACTTACAGGTACATGAGCCACTCTTTACATGGGTACTGGGAAATCAGACCCCAGTTGTTAGGCTTTGCAAGCAGAGGTTGTGACCATTTTATCAAGTTGCATTGTAAGAGTCTCAAAGGCGGCCCTTTTCAATGTAGTCCTTTTGTTTGTGTTTAAGTGAATGCCCCTAACCCATACTGGGCCAATGTAAGTAAGTAAAGCAGATGAAACACACTGACTGAAGCTGACTACCCAGGATTGTCTCTGTCTGGGGGGAGGAACCTTGTTTGAACAGTTTGCTCCTTGGCTAGAGTTGTAGTATTCACAGAATCCTATTTAAAGTACCAATTCTGGTTCTCTCCAGGGGCCCCCCCCCTGCTTTTTTTTTTTTCTTTTCCTCACACTAACCCAGGCTGACCTGGAACTCACTCTGAAGTCCCAGGCTGGCTTCAAACTCACAGTGATCCTCCTTCCTATGCTGGGATTAAAGGAGTGTTAGGATTAACTCCAGTTTTGTTTTGTTTTGTTTTGTTTTGTTTTGTATTAAGCAGGGTTTCACTCTAGGCTGACCTGCAACTCACACTGTAGCCCAGGCTGACCTTGAACTCCTGGTGATCTACCTCAGCCTCTTGAGTTGCTAGGATTAAAGGTGTGTGCCACCACACCCAGTGGGACTACTATCTTTACTTTGTTGTATATGCTCACTTTCTGTTTAAGTTTTGTGGGTTTTTTTTTTTTTTTTGAGGAAAAATACACATTATTTCTTTATAGATGGAAATTTAAACTTTTTTATTTCGAGGTAGGGTTTCACTCTAGCCCAGGCTGCCCTGGAATTCACTATGTAGTCTCAGAGTGGCCTTGAACTCACTGTCATCCTTCTGCCTCTCTTGTGATTAAAGGTATGCACCACCACACCCAAGTTTAAATTTTTTGAGAAAATCTTTGCCAGATGTATATCTGATAGAGGATTAATATCTAGAATATAGGACTCATAAAACTTGTCAAAAGATAAAGTACAGCTTGCTTAATAGCCCTAGTGATCAGGGATGTCATGTCAGAGCTGCATTATGATCCATCTCCTTTCAGAGTTGCTTTCATGGGTTTTAAAATGTAATTAAAGCAAGGGCCAATGCTGGGGGATGTACCCTAAAGCACTGCAGGTAGGAATGTAAACTCCTGTCACAGTGGAAATGACTCCATACTAAATAGAACTACCATGTGATCCTGCTCTATCACTTCTGGGATAATCCCAAAGGAATTCCAGTTGGCATGCTACAGACACTTCATCCATGTAAAACACAAGCCTAGTATCCATCAACAGATGAATGAAGAAATGTATATATTTATACAGAGGAGCATGAAAGTAAGTCACTTGCAGGAAAATGGAATCAGATGATTATGTTAAGTCAAAAAGCTAGACCAGAAAGACAAGTATGTTTTCTCTCATGTGGAATCTATATTGTGTGTGTGTGTGTGTGTGTGTGTGTAGGGAAGAGGAAGGTGACAGGGTGAGGAGGAGTTAGTTAGGACAGGGTAATGAGTGAATATGGTCCAAGTACTTGATATATTTAGACCAAAAAATGTCTGGAGCTGGGTGGTGCACGCCTTTAATCACAGTACTTGGGAAGCAGAAGTAGAAGGATTGCTGTGAGTTTGAGGCCATCCTGAGATGAATCCAGAGTGAATTCCAGGTCAGCCTGGGCTAGAGGGAGACCCTCGAAAAAAATATCTGGAAGCTTACTGTTTTGTATAGCAAGAATACCCTAATAAAAATGTTTTAAGCTAAAACCCTTTCCAAATATCCAAACACATTTTTAGATAGTTTTAGGAAAGCATAAAAAACTTAAAAACTTGTCTGTCCAGCAACAATTAAATGCTTAGTATGTTAATTATACCTCAAAAGAAAAAAAAAAAGAAAAGAAATTAGCCTTAGCATATTTAAAAATATGTTAGTTTCATGTTAATATTTAGTTATATTAACTTACTAATTTTAGATACTGTCTCTGGAAGATTTTAAAAAAATATTTATTTGCATGCAGAGAGAGACAGAAAGAGAATTGGTGTGGCATGTGCCACTTTGTGCATCTGGCCCCACATGGGAGCTGGGGCATCGAACCAGGGTCGCCAGGCCTTGAAGGCAGCACTACAACTGCCTAGCCGTCTCTCCAGCCCCGGAAGATTTTTTCAAAAGAATGTTTTTACTTATTTGTAAGCAGAGAGAGAGGGGGGGGGGGAGAAGAAGGGCCTCCCTGCCACTGCAAACAAACTCCAGACACATGCACCACTTTGTGCATCTGGCTTTATGTGGGCCATTGGGGACTCAAACCCAGGCTGTTAAAGCTTTGCAAGCAGTCGTCTCAACCACTGAGCCATCTCTCCAGCCCTGGAAGATTCTTTTTTTTTTTAATTTTCAAATTTTATTTCTAATCTAAAATTAACCACATGACACACACACACACACACACACACACACACACACACACACACACATATTTTTTTCTGAGGTAGGTCTCACTGTAGCCCAGGGTGACCTGGAATTCACTATGTATCTCAGGCTAACCTTGACCTCAAGGTGATCCTCCTACCTGTGGCTCCCAAGGTGCTGGGATTAAAGGCATGCACCACCACGCCTGGCACATCTATATATATTTTTAAAATAAAAACCTTTGTATAGTATTCACACATAGGGGCCCAAGGGTGGCCATATTGTCTGTGACAGCTCTGACACCTAGAACTTGCTATAGCTGGCCAGTGTAGGGCAGGCCCTCTACCTGCCCCTAAGGCCCAGCTCCTGGCCTGTCTTGGTAGTCTTACCTTCTCGGAAGGTGGGTAAAAAGAAATTGCTCTGGAGGCCAGAGTGGGAGGCACAAGGAAAGCTGTTCATGACATTTTTCATCCAAATTCTGGTAAATCCAGACAAGTCCCAGAAAGATGGCAGTCAAAGACCAAGCCAGTTTCTGGAGCTTCCCAGTGATAAGGCATGTGATGTGGGGCTGCTGCACTGGGCAGGTATGCTGTTATGGAACATCCAAGGCACAAACCAGCCTTCAGGATCAGTCTCTCCTCCATGGCAGTGTGCCCTTCTGTCAGACAAACCTTGTTCTGTTACCTAACTGGCCAACTCTCACTTGACACCTAAACTGTCAACTAAGCAGTTAGCTTCAAAGACAAGTTGCCTAATTTTTGTGGATGTTTTCCTGTTTAGGAAGCACAGTCCTAGATTAGAACACCTGTCCCATCACCTGTCACTCCTTTGAAGAGTCCTAGTACAAAAAGGCTGTAGTCAATATAGGTTAGCAAGTTGGCACAGGGGTGGTGGTGGTCACCACATCCAGAGGGGTAGTGGTCCAAAATTTTTTTTTCGGGGGGGGGGGAGTGGCGAGAGGGGATTCCCTGCCAAACAGGTTTACTATGCATTTTTCAAAAGCAAGAAAATTGAATAGTCTTGAGGATGATGAATGGAGCTTTGTCTCCCCTCCCTACCTCTCTCTTTCTTCCTCTCTCTCTCTCTCTCTCTCTCTCTCTCTCTCTCTCTCTTTCTCTCTCTCTCTTTCTCTCTCTCTCTTGATTCCAAAAGCCTTTATGCTATGTTCACTATTATAAAAAGCCCTGAAAACTGGAAGCTACTGCCTGGAGCCTCAGGGAGGGAGGGTGGATTCCACATCAACCTAGAGATTGGCAAATGGTCAGTTAAATAAGGCTTGAGACTACTGTATGGGAACTGCCAATGAGCTCTTGACTGGCAAGAGCCTAGGGCTCACTGGCTCCCAGCGTTCAGTTCTCACAGGTAGGAATGTGTGAGGCTGCACAGTTCTTCCAGGGTGTAGTCTTCAGGCATGGGTGCCAACAGGTGCGAAGGGACTTTCTGAAGTTTGATGTTGTCAGACTGGCATTGGGTGTGCTGCAGGCTAGTACCACCCATGGCATGCTTGACCACGTCTGACTGAGCCAGAAGATCCTTGGCATTGTGAACACTGGATCTGCTCTATCTGGTTGCACAGTGAAGTCCATTTAGTCCTCTTGCTGAATACAGTGGAGCATTTCAGTTACTCATAAGGTCCAGGTACACATGCCCAGATGTTTTCCAGTCTTAGGCTGATGTGCATGCTCTGGAGGTGCCAGGTCTTCCAAGAACCCTTTTAGGTAGTCAGTTCTCATGATGATGGCATCTGAAGCTAAGTGCCAGATGATGAGTTTGTGGCAGTGGTTCCAGTGACCAGCTCTGAACAAATAAAAGACCTCCGAGTGTTTATTGGATTCCATGTGTGCTCAACTGCTTTGGCTGCATGAATCCATTCAGCAGGCACGTAACATTTTTGGTATAGAACTCTCCAGATCACAGTTGGTCATGGATGGGGAAGGCTCAGCAGCTGGTCTCACTGAGCACTGTGAGGAAGCTGCTGCTTACTAGGCTCCTTTCCCTAAGCAAGTAAGTGCCTTAACCACAGCCATCTCCCATCTCTCTCATTTATTTATTTATGTATATATTTATATATTTATTTATTTGAGGTAGGGTGTCGTTCTAGTCCAGGCTGACCAGGAATTCACTATGTAGCCTCAGGGTGGCCTCAAACTCACAGTGATCTTCCCACCACCATGCCCAGCTCTACTATCTTTTTTAACATATAATTTAGCTAGTGAAGAAGTAGGCTTCATGTGGCTTATTCATAGCATCTTTAGTTTTGATTAACCTTTTTCCCATCCCTTTCTCTCCTCCATCCTATCCCCTGACCCCTCTTAGACCAGTCTACTCCCAGTGTTCTGTTCCTCTACTTAACATATCTACTATACCTTCCCCTTAAGCCCTCCCTTCTCCCTCTCTTCCTCTTTCTAGCTTCATGACCTGTTCTACTGGCTCGTACTTTTTTAGCTCTATAGATGGAAGGTATTTTTAACTGCTATTTAAATATTTCAAAAGTGGCTGGGAAGATGGCTCAGCGGTTAAAGGCTTGCAAGACTGACAACTTGAGTTTTAGTTCCCAGTACACCCACATAAAGCCAGATGTACAAGTGATGACTGCATCTGCAGTTCGTTTGCAGTGGCAAGAGGCCCTGACACATCCATTTTCTCTCTGTCTGGCAATTCAAGTATTTAAAAATATTTCAAAAGCCTCAAACTGGTTTTTCAGGTGATAAGTAGGTGAAAGCTATAAAACTTTGTAAGAACAAACCATGCTTTAAAGTGAACATGTAAGTTAAATGCCAAGAGATTGCTGAAAAATAACTGAGAAGAGTGCTTGCTTGTCATGCGTGAAGTCCTGGGCTCAAAACCTAGCATTGCAAAGACCAATAGAAGAAAGGTGAACCATTTTCCTTACAGGCCTGTCTCATGTGTATCTGTAGTGGTATAGTCCATTTCTTCCCCCAGCCCCCACTGTTCAGATTGTTAACTTGGGGGATACTTTTCTATAATGACTCAAATTCAAGGATATTTAACCATAAATCAAGATCGTTTACGATCACTTCTACAGGACTGATTGAAAAGGGTGGTTTGGATGGAATATAGGTTTCTCTTTACAAGGAAAAAATTAAGCCTAATAAAGTTCAATAACTGCCAAGGAAATCTGTATTTCTCCTTTAAAGGCATTTGCTAGTTTCCTTTTTCAAAATTGTGAGTAGAGGGAGGGAGGAAGGGAGGGAGGGAGAGATTGAGAAAGAAGGGTAAGTTAGTTTACTACCATTCTTTGGTTTCTAAAACATTCAGCTTTTCTCATTTCATGATTATTTTATAGGAAGATCATAACCAGCCATTGTTTGGAGTTCAGTTTAATTGGCACAGTAAAGAAGGAGATCCGTTAGTGTTTGCAACTGTAGGAAGCAACAGGGTGAGTGTTAAGGGGTCAACTTTGTATTGGGTTTGATTCTGGATTTATTGTTCATAGAGTATTGGAATCATTTTGCAATAAATTCTGTATAGTAGGCTTAACAATATTCTTTCAAGAATGGAAATAAACTTATTTCTAATTGTTCATGAAGTAGGTTTTATATTTTTCTTTTTAAGAACTTTTTAAGAACTGGATGACTGGAAGAATTAACTCCTCTTAGCAGTTTATTTGAGAGAGAAAGAGAGAGAATGGGCACTCCAGGTGCTCCTGGCACCACAAAGGAATGCCAGAAACATGTGCCACTTTCTGCTTCTGGTTTTATGTGGATATTGGGGAATTGAACCTGGGCTGTCAGGCTTTGCAAGCAAGTGCCTTTAACCACTGAGCCATCTCCCGGCCCTGTTTAGTGATTTTATTTTTATTTTTTATTTTTTCGAGGTAGGATCTCACTCTAGCCCAGGATGACCTGGAATTCACTATGGAGTCTCAGGGTGGCTTTGAACTCATGGTGATCCTCCTACCTCTGCCTCCCGAGTGCTGGGATTAAAGGCATGCACCACCACGCCCAGCTGTTTAGTGATTTTAATGGTTCTCATTCAAATAGATTAAGAAACCTGTAATTTATAGAAATAATGTAATTATTTATAAATGAAATCATAACTCCAGTGCATTTAAAAAAGTTTAGGGGCTGGAGAGATGGCTCATTGGTTAAGTTGCTTGCCTGCACAGCCTAATGACCTGGGTTTGGTTCTCCAGTACCTATGTTAAGCCAGATGCACAAAGTGGCCCATGCATATGGAGTTCATTTGCAGGCTCTGGCACACTCATTCTCGTTCTCTTTCTCCCTGTCTCTTCTTACAAATAAATTAAAAATGACTTTTAAAAATAGTTTTGAAAGTATTTTAATTATTTGCAGTAAACATTTGAGTTTCTTTTTAAGGAAGCCGAAAGGATCTCAAAGTGAGAGAACTGAATCGAGACCCACTGGCACATTTTAACACTTAACGTTTAGGGACTGAACAAGTGGTGTAAAGACTTCTAAGTCACTTTCTGGCACCCTCGAAGTCTATTTTGCTGTGTAACTGTGGGTAGTCTTCTACTTTCTATATAGCCTAGACTGGCTTTGAACTCATGGCAGTTTTCCTACCCACCAGCAGGATTTTAGGCATGGGTTAACTGTGTCTAGCTTCCAGGGAGTCTTAAACTGTTTTCTATTAAAATTGAGGTTACCGCAAGGAAAAATAACCTTTCTTTTCTTTTTTTTTTTTGTGGTAGGGTCTCACTCTAGCCCAGGCTGACCTGGAGTTCACTATGTAGTCTAAAGCTGGCCTTGAATCCTCCTAGAGTGTTGGCATTAAAGGTGTGTGCCACCATGCCCGGCTAAAATTACCTTTTAAAATCTATAGCTACCATTTTCAGACACAAATTATGATGAATACCATAGAATTAAAAAGAAATGTAGAGGTAATACATTAATTGGATATGAGTTGTTCACAAGAGTCACTTCCTCTACTCTGTTAGAAGAGGAAGTAAAGCAAACCTGAGAGATGTTCCGTTAGGTTGTGTTTTTTTTTTTTTTGTCTAAAATAAAATGCAAAATTGGTGGCCAGGCATGTTGGCAAACACCTTTAATCCCAGCACTGGGAGGCAGGAGGATTGATGTGAGTTTCAGGCCAGTCTGGGATACAGTGCGACCCTACCTTGAAAAAAATGGAAAAAAAAAAGCAATAAAAACGAAAAACACAACAGACAAATACAGGTCAGGTGGGAATGCTCAGTGGTTAAGACTACTTGTTACTTAAGCATGAGGGCCTCTTGGGCTGGAGACCAACAAGCTTACCTCCTGAGAACCCTCCTAAGAAGCTGGGTATGGCCATACAAGTCTACCCCAGTCCATGGGTGTGGAGACAGGGTAATCAATGGGGCCCACTGAGACAACAGCTCAAGGAAATTGCAGATGATTGATAGGATACCTGACATTTTCTCTGGCCTTTACGCTCATGTACACAGAGTGTATGTATCTTCGAGCTCATGCACACACAGACACGCATATACCATATCACAGGGACACCATTTTACATGTGCAAATGAAAAAATATTTTTCTTTTCAGGATACTAAGGTAGAAGTATTTATGAATGTAGTAATTAGTGACTTTCTTGATTAGCAGTGTTTAAGACAATACATTGTTTGTGGTTTGTAAATTTATTACTAATGATCTATGTCCAAATATTTAAAAATTAAAAAAATATTTTATTTAATTATTTTAAACAGAGGGAGACAGAAGGAGACAAACAGAGTGAGTTAAGAGTACACCAGGTCCTCCTGCCATTGTTAATGAACTCCAGATGTCTCTGCCACTCTGTGCCTCTGACTTTACATGGGTCTTGGGGAATTGGACTGGCTGTAGGGCTTTGCAATCAAGTGCCTTTAACTGCTGAGCTATCTCTCAGCCTCTTTTTAAAAGTTTTAATTGATGCATAAAAACATCAAAATTATAGGATATCAGATGATATTTCAAAACATGTATATTTTATGTAATGTTGCTTAAATATTATTTTATGGTCCCAAAGAGGTTTTTTGTTAAGATTTTAAGGGAAGCTAAGGCAGAATTACTTTGAGGTTTTTAGCTTGATTCAATTTGAAAAGTTGGATGAAATGTACATTTAAATGACTAGAAGTGGTAACTATTATTAGATATGTAACATACTTTGGTATTAATATAAAACATGTTAGGCTTTATAATGGTTTTGGTAAGTTTAAAGCAATAGATTCTGTAGTGTCTTTAATATATAATTGTGACTCAAATGCTTAAAAGCCATTGTGTGTTTCTGTACTTGAGATGGCACTCAGTGTATTTTTTGTTTTCTTAGGTTACCTTATATGAATGTCATTCACAAGGAGAAATCCGGTTATTGCAATCTTATGTGGATGCTGATGTATCCTTTCCTGTTTTTAGTTTTTATGTTTTAATGTTTAATATCATTGGTCAAAGACATTTATTTCAATAAGTACATTAGAGCTTTTCTAAATTCCCTAAAGTTACCATTGAGTTTCTGTAGTCAGTAAAACTCCTTCACTATCATGTGACCCAAGAGAAGCCTGTATCTGGTTTCCTGGATCCTCCTGTGTGGTGTGATGGATGAGAGAAGGTAACTGTAGTATAGCACTAGAAATCCAGTAATAGAGAATGTTAGCAGACACCATCAAAAACCTTCTGCCTATTTGATCTTGCCTGGAATTTTAGTCAGTATATTTTTAATTAGAACTTGAGTTGATCAGAAGTTGTGACTTGCAGTCATTCCAAGTATTTGATGAACAAAGCCTAGCTGAAAACATAGGTAATTTAGAGATAAAGTATTGGAAAATGTGAGTTATGAAGAAAACGGAAAAAATCAAAAGTCAAAGGAGCTGGAGGGATGGCTCAGCAGTTCGATTCCCGAGTTCGATTCCCCTGTACCCACGTAAAGCAAGATGCACAAAATATTGCAAGCATCTGGAGTTCATTTGAAGTGTCTAGAGACTCTGGCATACCCTACTCTTATCTCTCTCTTTTTCTGCTTGCAAATAAAATATTTTTTTAAAGTTAAAGGAATAGACACAATAAAAAACAGTAACATGACTTTCAGATCCATTTGAAGAAATATGCCAACAAAACAAGGTAAGGTCACTTAGTTTGCAGGTGACATGGAAACCAGTAAACTCCTACCATGTTAGTGAGTTCTCATACAGAAAGTGGTGGAAGGTGAAATAGCAATCTGTAGATTTATAGTATCAGGATAGAGGGTCGCCACCTAAGGTACATAGTTTCATTGGAATAAGCAGGCCAGTTGTTCAGCTGTTTCTGGCTGCGTTGATATGTTGATGGACTAGAGTGGTTGTACAGATAGTAACAACACTCAAAAGCTGAAAAGTAACTGGGGAGGGGGCAAACTCGTTTATTGCAGATTTTAGACCTAAAATTGTCATTGTGTAATTTTTTTTTTTGAGAATGTAGTCTTAGCTGGACTGGCCTTGAACTTGTATTTATCCTTGTTTCTGCTTACCCAGTGCTGAGATAATAGGTGTGTGCTACCACACTTGGGTACTGGTGTGTAATTAATTTTGTGGTGTGTGAAATACACTAATCTGCATATCAAAAACTTGAGCAGTTCTTTGTAGGATTCCATTTATTGTCATTAATATATTTGTTTTCCAACAATAAAGTATTTCTTAACTAAGGCATCTCTTAGGCTGATGAAAACTTTTACACTTGTGCATGGACCTATGATAGCAATACAAGCCATCCTCTGCTGGCTGTCGCTGGATCAAGAGGCATCATAAGGATAATCAACCCCATAACCATGCAGTGCATAAAGGTAGGCTTCCTGTCTAGTTCCATTGTAGCTCTTACAACTTAACTTCATTTGATCTGTACCTTGCTTATTTTTTATTTAATGTTTTGAGACCATTGTGATGATTGGATAATACAAATTGAATGCACAGGAAAAGTGTTAACTGTAATTAAAACAAAATTTTCTCCTTGATTTCCTTGCTTTGAACAGTAACAGGTTTTCCAAGGTAAGAAAACTGGGAATTGTAGACTTTAGAGTACTTGGTAATGAACAGAAAGGAAAAACCTGGGAAGATGATAGGAAGACCAGCTTGACAAGTTAATCTATTTCTAAAAATATGTATTTATTTATTTATTTATTTATTTATTTATTTATTTATTTATTTATTTATTTATTTATTTATTATTTGAGAGAGAAAATGTGCCCGGGACCTCTTTCCACTGCAAATGAATTCCAGACAGATGTTCCACATTGTGCATTTGGCTTTATAATACTGGAGAGTTGAACCTGAGCCAGCAAGTTTTACAAGCTAGTACCTTTAATTGCTGAGACATCTCTCCAGATGTATGCCTTTTTTGTTTTTGGTTTTGAGAGGGGAGGGGGGCACACAAGGGCCTCTAGCCACTGCAAACAAACTCTAGATGCATTTTGTGCATCTGGCTTTACTTGGGTACTGGGGAATTGAACTCGGGTTGTTAGGCTTTGCAGGCAAAAGCATCAACTGCTGAACCACTTCTCCAGTCCTGTTGTTTTTTTGAGGCTGTGTCTCATCTGTAGCCCAGGCTGACCTTCAACTCAGTAGTGGGATCATAGGTGTGAGCCACCATGCCTAACATTACTTGGCTGTTTTTATCCTTTGGGGGCACATTAGAATCACCTGAGGATCTCTTAAACACTACTGTGCTTCTCACTTGAGTTTTGGCTAATCTAATCCAGTCAGACTATCTGCAACTTTTAAATATTTGCTTGTTCTTTTGTTGGGTTATTTTAATATGCAGCCATATTGAAGAACCACTGCTTTTAGGGGAAGCCCCCCTTTTTCCAGGCTTTGCTGGGGTTTGAACCCAGGGCCTTGAGTATGCTAGGCAAATGCGCTACCATGGAGTTGCATTCCCAGCCTTACTTTCCTATTAAGATTTATGAAAAAGCATTTATTGATTTTGAGATGTAAAACTTGGAAGTTTTTCATCTATTACAGCATTATGTTGGCCATGGAAATGCTATCAATGAACTAAAATTCCATCCAAGAGACCCAAATCTTCTCCTGTCAGTAAGTAAAGGTAAGTTTACAGAATCAAATATTTCTTTTTTTTTTGTTTTTCGAGGTAGGGTCTCACTCTAGTCCAGGCTGACCTGGAATTCACTATGTAGTCTCAGGGTGCCCTTGAACTCATGGCGATCCTCCTACCTCTGCCTCCTGAGTGCTGGGATTAAAGGCGTGCGCCACCACGCCCGGCTTCAAAATCAAATATTTCTTTGGTCAGATTTATTTTGGAATAATTGTTTTAAACAGGCAACATGTTTTCTAAGGAAAAACAAGCCAAACTTTAAAAAATGCAATAGGTTTTACCAGAAAAAATTTTAGGCTACGTTAGCACCTCACAAAGGACTGGAGAAAGAAACCATGAAATATGCTATACCTGTTGATAAGAAACATAAGTAATTGATGTTTAAGTCAAATGTATTTATCCTTCTCTTATATTATGATAGTTCTAGAACTTTAGCCTCATATGAGCAGTTACATGGTTTTGTCAGTTTTGAATGACATGCCACCTAAGTTATAGTTCATTTGACATTCTTTTCAGTCATACTATAAGAGATACTGTGAAGATTCCTATTACTTTCTCTCACCCCCCCCTTTTTTTTTTTGGCTTTTGAGACAAAGTCTTTGTAGCCCAGGCAGGTGATCTTCATACTCAGACTCTAATGCTGAGATCACAGTTGGGAACACCATACCTACCTGAAATTCCTTTAAATGTCAGATTCTCCAGCATAAACTCTTTGAAATACTCCCCATAAGAGGAGAGCATTTCTTTGCTTGTATGTACTCCACTATGAGTCTGTTCTGGGTTTATATAGGCCACAGTTATTTCTGAGTTTTTTTTTTTTTCTTTTCTCTGAATTTTCTTTATTCCCACGTCTGTCTCTCTCTCTCTGACTCACTCTCTCCCTTTGTGTGTGTGTGGGGGGGTGTGTGGGGGGGTGTTCCAGGATCTTTTGTTGCTGCAAATGAATAGAAGATACACATGCCATTTTTTGCATCTGGTTTTATTTGGGTACTGAGGAACTGAACCTGGGGCAGCAGCTTTGCAAGCAAACACCTTTCAGCCATTGAGCTGTCTCCAGCCCCATTTCTGAGTTATCCAGAATGAGTTAGTGCATCTTTATTTGTATATTCTATTCTTGTTTGCCTTTCTTCTTCCACTTTACTGTAGTTAAGTCCCTACTTTTTTTTTTTTTTTTTGAGGCAGGGTCTCTGTAGTCCCAGGCTGGACTCAAACTCAGGGCCATCCTCCTACCTCCGCCTCCCAAATGCCTGGATTAAAGGCAGTGCTACTATGTCCAGCTAAGGATTATACATCTAATATGAGACTTGTATGAAAAACAGCTTCACTGGGCTAGAAAGATGCTCAGTGGTTAAAGGCACTTGCTTTCAAAGCTTGGATTCAATTCCCTAGTATCCACATAAAGCCAAATGCACAATGTGGCATATGCATCAGAAGTTCATTTGCAGTGTCCATTCTCTTCCCTCTCTTGAAATAAATAAAAAAGGATTTTTTAAAAAATAAAAAAAAATAACTTTTAACTGTTAAGCATACTACATGCCTGTAATCCCAGCACTTAGGAGACTAAGGTAGAATTGCCACAAGTTGTAGTTGGCTTTTTCCTAGTGAGATCAAGGCCACCTTGGCCTCCAGGCTGAGACCCTGTACAAAAACCAAAAACCAGAAAGATCTGTTCAACAAAGAAAAAAGACCTAAATAGTTAAAAGCAAAGCATGGCCGTAAGTTCCAGTGAGCAAACTATGAACTAAAAGATATTCAACATCATTAATCACTAATCACTAGGAAAATTAAAAAGGCAGACAAGAAGTGATGTGGAGAGTTTGGAATCCCCTCAAGCAGTGCTGGTGGGATGAAATGCTCTTGAACCCTCAAAACACTCAGCGTAGAGTTGTATGCATGCATGTGTGTGTGTGTGCGCGTGCGCATGCTCGAGAAGTGAATGCATATAACAACATGTTTACAATTAGAATCATTTTGCAGCAATATTTCCACTGTTGACATTTATATGATAATGTTTGTTTACAATGTTGATATTGGTATACTTCAAGGTCTATGTGACATTTCTTTTGGTATATGTACCAGTTATATTTTTGTTGCTGGGACAAAACCCAAACAGAAACAGTTTATTGGAAGGAAAGGGTCTATTTCAGCTTGGAGTTTTGAGGGGAATATTCATTGAGGCAGGGAAGGCATGAGGGTAGTTGAAGGCCAGCCCACTTTTTCACATCAGCAGGTGGAGAACAAGAGCCAATGGGGTGGGCTGGGCTGTAACACCTCAAGGCCTATTCCAATAACACATGTCCTCCAGCAGAGTTCTACCTCTGAAAGGTTCCCCAACCTTTCCAAACAGTGCTACCATTGGGAATTAAGTATTCAAACACATGAGTATGGGGGACACTGTACACTATATTACAGTGAATGTATTCTTTAGGAATACTTTTGACTTTAGAAATCTTACAATGTACTTTATTCCCTTCAATTTGTTAATATGAGTATGGTAAAGGAAAACATATTCTTGTTTTGTGATATAATATTGTATCAAATGCCTACTTACCTGTCTCAGAAGTATCTCTTCATCAAATTAGGATATTACTACCTTTCAAGATAAAGCATTTTAAGAAAACAGACATTCTCCCCCCCCCTCCCCTTTATGGTCTCACTGTAGGCTAGACTGACCTGGAACTCACTTTGTCGCCCCAGGCTGGCCTGGAATTCATGGCAGTTCTCTCTCTACCTCAGCCTCATGAGTGCTGGGATGAAAGGCACCTGCCACCTCACCTGGCTTTAGACATTTCTTTACTTTTCTTTCTTTCTTTTTTTTTTT
>PVHP010038432.1:0-16886 GCA_004024765.1 Zapus hudsonius | reverse complement strand
GCAGTGTAAGACTCTCTTCTGAGGACGTAGTGCCCCCTCTACAGCACCTAAAGGAGTGCTTGCAAATGAGTGAAAAGTCTCTGTCCTATCCAAGGCACCCTTCCCCTCCCCCACCACCCACCTGTCTAACTTGGACTGTGCAGCTGAAGCCCAGTTCTCTGCTTGCTTCTGGAAGTTGCATGTCTGGTAATGGCCGGTTCTGACTGGCTACTCACCAGGCAAGCCAGGCAAAGGTCACTTGAGGACCCTGGGGCAACGTCACCTGCAGGATGGGCCTTGAAAGATGCAAACTCTAAAAGGCAGAGCGGTGGGTTAGGCAAGCGTGAGTGTGCTTCTGAGCGTGGGGGTCAGGGACCTGGGACATTGAGAAGAGAGTTTTGGATTGAGGACCCCAATGACAGGCTTAGGCCTCACAGATGGGGAGCTCTGGAAGGAATATGTATTTTTTTTAATATTTATTCTCAGATGATAGGGGTCAGGGATAGGTCCTTAGAGACCAGTTAGATGGTGGCTGGAGGCTGGCTAGAGGGACAAGGTGAAGGTGCTTGAACATGGCAGAGGAGGTGGGCAGGGAGGAGGGGCTTTCATTCAAGATTCTTAGAGGAAAGGCTGGTGGGCTTTGAGTGGTTTAACTGGACTAAGGCACTTCAGGTCCTTCCCTAACCTCGCCACTCTGCCAAGATACTCCTGTGATTCAGGTCCTTCTCCTGCAAACACTGCCCGCCATGCACGAGCTGCCCTCCTCTGGCGTCCCTAGCAATGCCTCCACACACATGGACCCAGGAGCTCCTCCCTCAGCCGAGCCTTCACCTATGTGTGTGATGTCCAGTGACTCCCTTGACTCAAGTGCCCCTCCCCCATGGCATTCCTCAGCAGGATCGTATCTTGACCCGTGGGATCCTCTGGGATAGTTTCTTGGTATGAGCCACCCTCTGGGGGGCAGAGTATGGGCCTCCTGTGGGTTGAGGTTGAGAATGGACAAGAGATGCTGGAAAGACCGAGTATGGCTTGTGTTAGCCTTGGGTCTGGGCTGTTTCTGCTGTTCTTGTCCTGGGGACATCCTTCTGCTCGTATGGACTTTTCTGTGTCTGGGTGCAGTCGCTCTTGACCTGCCTTTGTCCTGTCTCTTGCCCTCAGCTTGCCAAGCAGTGTGGCAGACTGGGTTCTGGCCTCAAAGCCTGGTGATTTGGTTGAGTCGGTGTACCTTCCGAGCCTTGGCACCCTCACCTATCAGGTGAGTATAGTATTGATATCCATACAGCAGGGTTTTGTGAGCATGTTGCTGTTGCCCGAAACTTGAGCAGTGCGTTAAAAAGTATTGCTTGAGCAGCTTCCAGGGCTGTACCCTGTGAATGTCCCTTACAAATCACAGCAGCTTCTGTGACACCACTTGTTCTCTCCTGTGAACAAATGGTGTGGGCAGTGGTCCAGTCCCCAGAATGTGTATATAGTGTCCTAATGTGGCTGTGAATGTGACCTGGATGGTGTACCTTCTGGCTAACCCTGATCCCCAAACTTCTATATTTTCTAGGACTTGTGCTCTAGGGCTGCCTGGAACGTGGGGTGTCCCTGGAGCCAAGGCTCAGCAGGCCTCTCCATGGGTGAGGCAAACCAAAGTGAGTGATGCGAGTGAGTGGGTGGCTGAGGATGGATGGGGTCCTCTTAGATGCTGGGATTGGGAGAAAGGCCCTGCCCCGACTCTTCCTATTTTCCCCAGAGAGCTCTATCTGGGGATCTCCTATAATGATGTCCCTTTCTCTGCAGCCCAGGTGGGGCCCTCAGAGTTCCCCACAACCTCAGCCATAGCTCCTGGACCGAGCACTGGGGGCCGAGCATGGCCCGTGCTGGTGGGGGTTATACTGGGGGCAGTGGTCCTTTCACTACTCATTGCGCTCGCTGCCAAATGCCACCTTTGCCGTCAATACCGTGCCAGCTATCGCCACCGCCCACTGCCTGGAACTAGAGATGGGCACCGCCCACAAGTGGGTGAAGATGAGGATGATGATGGCTTCATCGAGGACAATTATATTCAGCCTGGGGCTGGCCAGCTGGAGACAGCAGGAAGCAGGGACCACTTCTCTCTATGAGCCCCTGTTTCTCCCATGCCTGACTCTTTTAAGGCCTCAACCTCAGGGATGGACGGAGGTGGCTAGGGCTTTCAGGCTGACCAGAGGCAGAACAATCCTCCCTTTCTGACACTAGCCACCAAAGTGACAGTGAGCCTCTCTTGTTTAATAACTCAGTGGCTCCCAGCTGGTTCGGGATAAAGCCCAACAACATGGAAATGTGAAGTTTTTTTTTTCCTCCTGTTCTATACTCCCCATTGAACTAAACATGTACTATATTTGCCATTTGCCGTAAGTTGTCCTTACCTGGGCTGCCCTGTGCTTCCTCAGGTCTTTCTGATCGTGATGACCACCCTGACTCACAGGCCCCTATACCTGCCTGGCTCCCCTCTTAAAGTTCATAGGTGCTCCAGTGACATGGTCCAGCAGACAGAAAGCAGCACCAAGTTTCTTACTGGAAATTTTTTTTCTTATCAATAAAGTGTGTGATCTGATTTTATTATGTTTTCCACAGGAATTAACAAATCTGTTTTTGTTTTGGATTAATACAAGAAGTCAGTGTTCATTTATATTTGTCCTGAACCCAAACATATCACTCATAGCTGGAAAACACTACCCAGACCTCTCTTCCTGCAGGGTCCCTTCCATGAGGGTTTCTCTTGGTCATACCCAGTGAGTTTCTCTGTGTTGCTGTGGCCACATTTTATTCTATTTTTTAAAATATTTATTTATTTGAGAGAGGCAGACAGAAAGAGGCAGTCAGAGAGAGAGAGAGAGAGAGAGAGAGAGAGAGAATGGCACACCAGATGCATGCACTACTTTGTACATTTGGCTTTAGGTAGGTATTGGGGAACTGAACACAGACTGTTAGGCTTTGCAAACAAGTGCCTTTAACCACTGATCCATTTATTTCTCCAACCCTTATTCTTACTTTTTTTTTTGTTTGGTTTTTCAAGGTAGGATCTCACTCTAGCCCAGGATGACCTGGAATTCACTATGTAGTCTCAGGCTGGCCTGAAACTCATGGTGATCCTCCTACTTCCACCTCCCCAGTACGGGGATTAAAGGCGTGTGCCCCCACGCCCAGTTTCTTCTACTCTTTTTGACAGTTAGCACCTGCTCTTCGATGTGCCTGTCTCCACAGCTAGACTGTAAGCTCTCTGAGGCCAGGCAGTACTGTATTCTATATCCTCATACAAGGTGATGACAAATAAGTACAGTCAGCCCTTCATATCCAACGGTTCTGCATCCATGGGTTCAACCAACTGCCGGTTCAAAATATTTGAAAAAAATATTCCAGAAAGATCCAAAGAATTAAAAGCTTGAATTTTCCACATATCATGCTGAATCCACGAAAATGAATAATGGGTAGGCATGTGTTGGGAATTGTAAGTAACTTAAAGATTAAAGTCTGTGGGAACATATGCATAGGCTATATGCAAATACTGTGTTGTTTTATATAAGGAAGTTGGCCATCTGTGGATTTGGGTGTCTGAAGGGGTCCTGGAACAGATTGCTTGTAATCCTAGGTTCAGAGAGACAGCTGTAGTTGATGAGTGTCTGTGCTGAGGAGTGGATGAAAGATGACAGAGTGTAGGCATTTGTGGAAGACTTTACCAGAGGATTCCAGGAGCGGGAAGTGAAGGGCAGGGCCGTAGTTACTGAAGGGCATTGAGCAAGGCAGGTGGTCTTAAGATAGGAGAGGCTTGAGTCAAGCTTCTTTCATTGCAAGCAGTAGAAAGGGGTTTGAGGGAATCCTGGCTGCAGCAGAGAACTAAAGAGACAGCTAGCTGACTTAATAGAAAGCAGAGGTCCCATCCCTGTGACTGGTGGCTGGCACTGTACCTGGAATGCTATGACACATAGGGGCATTGGTGAGACGCTCTCTACCTAGGACTCCCAAACCCTTGAACCCAAGTTTCAAGTAATCAGGCAAGACGCTATGTTTGGTTCAACCTGGGTCGAAGAATTAACCATTGGTTCAATCAGCCAAGACTCAGGGGTAGGGTCCTATAGCACACGTAGGGATTGGAGAGCCACCTGTTTGTTCTCGATTATTACCAGACAAGGGGCTGTCACCCTTCTGGGATGCAGTGTCTGCTTTTAAAGAGCCAGCAGAGATGGAAAGTGAAGGATGGATGCTACTTGGGGAGCTTGAGTAAGCCAGGGCTTCCCTGAGGCTGAGCATGGTGATGCTGGAGCAGATTGCTTAAGAGCTTGGAAGCTGAGGTGCAGGGCTTGCACTTCAGCCTGAGAACAATTAGGCCAATCTGTGACCTGGTTGTTGTTGGTTTTTTGCCTCCTCAAGAGAGTGATAGAATCATGATGGAAAAGTCACCAGGATTGCAAAGCACTGTGGGACTGGAGGGATAGACAGGGAGAGGTGATAAGACCTAAGGTGTGGCACAGAGATTCCAGAAACAAGAGGGCATAGCTGACACTTGCTGACTTTGGATGTGGGGAACTGCTCAGGTTTCTGGTTCAGTGACTGGGCACAGTGAAGGAGAGCTGGTCAGAAATACAGTGAAAACACGTTGGAGGCAGCAGGGTTTCCATAGGGGAGATGCCCAGGGGAGCTGTCCAGCCTAGGTCTTGGGTTGGGGGTACTCAGCCATGTGGCCACAGAGAGCTGGAGTGGATGGGGTTGCCAGGGAAGGCGCTGAAGGAGGAGTGGGGAACCACATCTCAGAGACTTACTTTCTTTCTTTCTTTCTTTCTTTCTTTCTTTCTTTCTTTCTTTCTTTCTTTCTTTCTTTCTTTCTTTCTTTCTTCCTTCCTTCCTTCCTTCCTTCCTTTCTTTCTTCTTTCTTTCTTTTCTCTTTCTTTCTTTCTGCAAGCAGAGAGAGAGAGAGAAAGAGAGAAAAAAATGGGTGTGCCAGGGTCTCCAGTTGCCGCCGCAAATGAACCCCAGATGCATACACCCTGTACATCTGACTCTATGTAAGCATTCGGGTACTGAACCCAATTTACTAGGCTTTGCACCTTAACCACTGAGCAATTTCTTCAGCCCAGAGACTGTTCTTGGTTTATTTTTTAATGTTTATTTGCAAGCAGAGAGATACATACAGAGAGAGAGAGAGAGAGAGAGAGAGAGAGAGAGAGAGAGAGAGAGAGAGAGAGAGAGAGAGAGAGAGAGAATGGGCATACCAGGGTCTCCAGCCACTGCAAACTAACTCCAGATACATGAGCCCCCTTGTCTATCTGGCTTATGTGGGTACTGGGGAATTGAACCTGAGTCCTTAGGCACTGGAGTCAAGGGCCTTAACCACTGAATCATCTCTCCAGCCCCAGAGACTTCTTGAGAAGGGCCTGGCCTGGAAACTGGGAAGAAATATCTAGAGAGGAAGGAAGCCTTACTCAAAGAGCCACAGTCCCCTGTTCTTCCTGTGTCTGGAGAAGACCCTTGAAGGCTTGGGAACAGGAGAGAGAGGCTGAAGCCCTGGAAGAGGCCTGAAGGGCTGAGGGCACATCCTGGCCTCTGAGGGAGGAGATGCTGCCAAGAGGGTTGGGCCTGTTCCCTGCCCTCAGCTACCACTATGGAGGAGCTGTCTTATACAGCTCAGTGCCAGTGTGGTTCTGTCTCCATCTTTATCTCCTCTTAAGGGCCTGGGTTGGGACCTCTGAGGGTCCAGGAGAAGGTATGGGCCTGATTCCAGATTAGCAGTTGCTTTGCCTGAGCCCACAGATCACAAGGGTCCCAGAGCTGGGCTTCCCTCAGAATCTGCTTGGCTGAGCAAGTACAGGAGTTGCAGAACCTTGGCCCTGTCCTTTCAGACCTCGTTTGATTCCTCAGGCAACCTAGTCCCACTGTGTTCCACATGCCTGGCTCCCAGGCACAAGGAAGGAGCTTGACCTGAGCCCATGTGCTCCCAAGGGCCATGGGTGCTGAACTGCGGTGGGAATGGGGAGAGTGTGCTGACATAACCTGACCCTCTCTCTTGTCTGGCCTTCTCTGGCTTTAGGTTTCTGATCCAAACTTGCCTCTGTCTGGTCCTCACCGGCTAGCTGCCACTCCCTGCATTTCCAATACTGACCTAACTTTAAAGGACAATGCGGCTAGCTTCCTGGCTGCCTTCAAAGGGGGAAGGCCAAAGATGTGAAGTTTAAGAAACTCCATCAGCATCCTAGCAGAGTAACAAGGTTACCTGAATCCAAATCCCAGCTCTGCCACTTCCAGGCCAGGTGACCTTGGGCAAGTTACTTAAGCCCCCAGTGCTCCAGCTTCTTAACAAAATGGAGATAAACACAATCCTTTCCTCACATGGCTGTCAGCAGGACGGAATTAGCACTCTGTGTAGTTAGAAGAGAGCACTGGCTCTGTCCCTGATGACCGGCACTCCCAGGGCGAAGGCTCTCCATGAGTGGGAGGAGTGTGCTGAGTCTCCATGCTCAGTTTTCACCTCTGGCTGGAGATTTCACCAGTTCTGTTTCCCGGGATTCAGAAGATCTGGTTGGGACAGCAAGGATTTGGATTAAAAACTCTGAGGTGGGGTTAGGGAGACGGCTCAGTGGCTAAAGGCACTTGCAAGCTGAGCGTGATGGCACATGACTTTAATCCTAGCACTCAGGAGGCCCAGGTAGGCCACCCAGAGACTACCTAGTGAGTTCCAGGTCAGCCTGGGCTAGAGTGAGACCCTACTTAAAACAAAACAAAACAAAATCTCTCATGGGTAAAAATAATAAAACTAATATTGTACCAGCACTTCTTATAACCCTGCTTTGTACATTAAGATGCTGAGGCTCAAACAAGTTAGTTGCAGCCTGCCTGCTGCATTCATCAATGAACACCATTATCTCACCTTGAAGTAGGGATGAACAGACTCCAACAAGAACACTCCTAGGGGCTGAACCCATCTTCCCTTCCAGCAAGTAGGGGACCAGAGGTTTTCAGGGTGCAAGCTCCAGGTTTGGGAGATCAGGGTGTGAAGGGAAAACTAGTAAGCCTCATCTCAGCCAAGCCTTCAGTGGCTGTGTTCCTTGAAGCCCTGGGGGTGACTTCTGAAGCTATGCCTGGGGGGACTCTCACAGGTCCTGGGAAACAATCCTTCTGCAGGTCTCTGAGTACAAAGAGGCATGTGCAGGTCCCCTGGGTTCTGGAAGAGGCTTCTCTGGGCAGTGTTGAACATGGACAGGAGGTCTTCAATGGGATGTGACTGGATATAGTGTAAGGACTTCCTGGACTAGGCCAGAAGAAGCAGTGTCTAGAACGTGTTCCCCAATTCCAGATATCCAGGAGACATGGCTGAGAACCCTGAGTTTAACTGGTGGGCCCAGCCCTCACCTGCCACTTGATGGGAACCTCTAAGCTCAGACCACCCTACTCTGCCTCTCCAGCCCCTTTTACATTCGATTGAATTCCGTCCTGTCAACCGTTTTCTTGCCAGTACCCTCGGCTTTCCTGCCCTATCCTCTCACCGTTGCATGTCCCAGCGAAGCTCCAGCCCAAGGCCAATGCCATGTCTGCATCCTGATCTCTGGTGGTACCTGGTCCCACCTCATGTGGGCTCTCAAAGCTTCCAGGGATCTCGTTTCTTGGTCAGATCCCTCTTCCTCCTCCATAAAAGCTCTTTAGAGCTGCCTCTAGCTCACAGAGACAATAGCTGTTGGTCAGGGCTTCCCTCAATTTCCTGGGTCGCATCCACATTCTCCCTTCTCTGTAGAAAAATGAGCTGGAATGGTCCATCTACCTGCGGGTCTCCTGCCTTCCCTGCTCAGAGACATCGCTCTAAGGCTGACTGCATCTTTAGGTCTTTTGGTCATCCCTTGGCCAATCACATCTCTCCCAGCTAAAAAAAAAAAAAAAAACACCCCCACCTCCCTGTCTGTGGCTCCCACCTTCCAAGCATCCAGGATCTGTTCTCGGCGCTCTCTCCCAGCGGCCCCTGGTCTAAACCCCAGCATCTCACATCTGGGCTGGACAGTCATTTTTTTCCCAACCAGTTTCCTGGCCTCCAACTCATTCTCTCTACTGCAAGTGGTGTGTTCATGCGAACACTTCTGCTTGAATGCCCCACCAGCTTCCCCTCGGCCCACCTGCTTCAAAGGACTGTGTAGCTCCCTGGTGGCCCACCAACCTCCTCCTCGACCCCAATCCTTCAGCCTCACTCCCTTCCCGCTGCCTCCAAGTCCTCTGCCCCTTCTTCCTGGTGTCCTCTTTCCAACCTCTTCTCTATCCTTCAGGGGCCATCCCATCCGAGACAGCGTTTCTGGGCCTGGTTAGCCATTTCTTCTTTTCTTCTAAGGCTAATCCCTGTCTCCACACAGCGGTTTAACCTGGCCTAATTCTGCCTACAGGTTCACCTTGATTAAAATCTTTTCTTGTTTCTCAGTGTTCTGAGGACAAAGTTCAGATTCCTCAGATGGGCTCATAGTGCTACTCGACAGAGTAAAGAAAGGAGGCTCCTGCCACGTGCTCTCATTTTCTTTTGCAGTGTGTGTGTTTGCATGTGTGCATGTGTTGGGAGCCGAGTTAGGTGTTGACACTGTTTGAGGAGGAGAGGAGCCCAGTGCAAACTTCTCTAAGAACTCTTCACCATCGCGTGGGTTCATCTGTGGAGGGGTTTTTACTAGGAGCCTGGGAGCAGAGGGCAGGGGATAGAGGAGGGGTCTGTGGTGGGTCTGAGGTGGGTGAGGACAGTAGGGAGGTACCTGGGGAGGAGAGCAGGGGTTTAATGAGATGGCCAGAGCAAGCCAGCTGAAGGCAGGAGGAATGGGCCTGGTATAGTGATGGAGGAGGTGGAAATATCATTGCCCTGCGTGTGTCTCAGCGGCACGACATAGATGGTAACCTCCTCACTTTGTGGGGGCACATACCCGTTCTCCCCTTGTAGCCTTCCCTGGGGACCTGGACACTGGCTTTGCCTGAAGTGTCATCGGCTAGGTTAGGTGTTTGTGGAACCCCTCCCTTCCTCATCTTCTAAGCCTCTGGGTTTGATTTCCTTTTTCAATTTTAAAAAATTTATTTATTTGAGAGAGAATGGGCCGTGCCAGGGCCTCTTGCCACTGCATACTAACTAACTCCAGATGCATGCACCACTTTGTGTGTCTGTTTTACACGAATAGCGGGGAATTGAATCTGTAACAGCAGGCACTACAAGCAAGTGCCTTTAGCCATCTCTCTGGTCCCATAGTTTTTTTTTTTTTTTAAGTTCATTTATTTATGTTTACTTGTATGCATATGTGCATGTATGTGCATGTGTGTGTGCATATGGGCATGCCATAATCTCTTGCTTCTGTAAATGAATGCCTGTCCAGGTTTATGTGGGTGGCTGGGGAATTGAATCTGGGTTAGCAGGCTTTGCAAACAAGTGACTTTAACCACTGAGCTATCTCCCAGCCCTCCTTCAGTTTCTTTTTATTTTTATTTATTTGAGAGAGACAGAGACAGAGAGAGTAACAGTACAGGCATATCAGGGCCTCTTGTAGCTGCAAACAAATTCCAGATACATGTACCATATCGTTCATCTGGCTTTACATGGGTATTGGTGAATTGAACCCAGACTGATAGGCTTTGCAAGTCAACACCTTTAACCTCTGAACCGTCTCTCTAGCCCTTCCTTTAATTTTTCTTTTTTTCAAAGAGTAAAGTTTATTTTAAAGTTTTATTTAAAGCAAAATTAGGCAGAGAGAAAAGACTCCTCATAGAGGAAGGGATTCCAGAGCAGAAGGCTCCTCCTTTGGTTTCTTAATAGAAATGTTGTGGAAGAGTCTATCCCTGTCTCAGCTAGAAGGAAAAGGATAGAGGGCATTGTTCCTTTTGCTGCTCAGGATCTGCTCTGGGGGTAGATCTCTTTTGGGAACCCAGGAAGAGTAAAGTTTCTGGGAGAGAGCATAGGGCCTCAGGAGAGAAGAACTGAGGGCCAGGTGCAGGGTGGTTTAACTTCCCCCATGTCTCAGATAAAGGCAAGTCCCTCTGCCCCTTGTACATACATTGCCATCTGCCCAAACTGCAGCCCCTCATCCACCCGCCCCAACCTCTCCCAGGTGTCAGGTGCATGATGGGAACCAGAAGAGGCAGGCTCACGAAAAACTGCAGGCCAATGTGTACCTGCAATTGAGGGCCTCTGGGTATCACAAAGGAGAAAGTCACTGATGTAAGAGGAGAGGATGAGGGAGGACTCTTCAAAGAATGTGGATCCCCTGAGAATGAGGACAAGAAGGAAAGAAAGCAAAACATGTCATGGCTGGAACACGTGAGTGGCATGATGAATTCATGGAATGGGTTCAAGGGGTGAAAGGGAGTGGGAGAACAAATGATGCCAGGAAGCCTGGAGGAGGTGGGGAGCTGCAGAAAGATTTTAAAGTAGATTTTCCCCTTAGGATGGTCACTCAGGTTCAAGTGTATGTTTGTGTGTGGCAGGGGAAGGTGGGTCTTGAGAGGTCAACAGAGGAGCAAAAGTAGGGAGAAGAATGAGGAAGCAACTGTACACTTTGGTCAAAGACAAAGAGGGTCCCTTGTAGATAACATGAAGATGTGGATTATGCAGGGTGAGGTGGCAGATGCCTTTAATCCCAGCACCAGGGAGGCCGAGGTAGGAGGGTCACCATGATTTTGAGGCCAGCCTGGGACTACAGAGTAAGTTCCAGGTCAGCCTAGGCTACAGCGAGAGCCTACGTCAAACCCTCCCCCCCAAAAAACAAAAAAACAAGATGTAGAGTATCAGGCAAATATCTATGAGGAAGCCAGAGGGGTTGTGATTTGTTATTGGCCTTGGTTGATGAGGCAGAGGGCCATCGCTATCTGGGACCATCTGAGGCCTCTGACCTGGATGCTGGGTGACTGGTGGCACCTTCAGACCAAACAGAGGAACTTCTTCAGGATGAGTGTGAAGCACCATGGAACACTGAACATTCTGGGATGTACCCTGCTTTCCCCTCCTGCTTCTGCCACCTTCCTCCTGTCTGTTTGCAGCCCCATTCCCCTTGTTCACAAGTCCGCCCAGCGTTTCTCCTGGAGACATGCTAGCCCAGCCCTCTTAGGAGACAAGTCTCATTCCCCTGCCTTCCAGTTATTTTCATATAATCTGCACCCTGTGGAGCAGGAAGTGACGCAACAGTAACTGGTGCTCTGGCATTCTGCTTTCAGTGGCACTTTATCTTGTCACCAGGAAATGTCACTGCACACCTCACAAGAAGAGATTTAAGCAGGAAATGACTCTTAGTACCCCAAAGGGACTCAAACACCTCTCCCATGCCCTGGAGCCCAGAAGCAGGTCGGTACAGCAAGGCTGTTCTGGTTTGAGAGGCAGGGAGAGGTGGCCCCCAGCCAGCATCCATCAGGGAATCCACAGAAGGCAGAGTGGGTAAGGGAGGGCACAGTCTCCAAAGAAACCTGCTGTCAGATTCCTCATACTTCAGTCTCTTTTTGAACTAGCAAATGTGAAGCACTTGGGTTCCCTCTTCCCTGGGATCAGAAACCCATGTCTTCCCAAACTTGTGTGTCCTCTCAGCCTTTCCTGCTTGCTCTCACTTCCCCTCGTTACTGCAGAAGAGAAACCTCAGGTCTGGCTGAGGACACCTTCATAGCATCATTTATGGGCTGAGATGGGAGCAATGACTTAGCCTGGCATGGTTAGGGTGTGAGGTGGGGAAGGTCTGTGCCGTGAGCTGGTGAGCTGAAGACAGAGACGATGACCACAGAAGCTGCCGTTTTATTGCACATTTGCCATGAGCCCAGTCCTTTCCATCCCGATGGTATTTAATCCTGAGCATCAGTGGCAATGCGATCCTAAGAAACTGAGGCCAGAGAGGCAAAGTCGCCTGTCTGAAGCCCCAGCTGCTAGACTTGACAGAGATTCCAGTCCAGGCCTGGCTCATTCCAGAACCCACGCTCCTTCTGCTTTGCCATAAGTCACACTTCCAGAAGAGCAGTCACAGCTGCTGTCCTGGGTGGGTGACGGTCAGTCCTGAGGAAATCCCTGATGGTGTTAGAAATCAAGGCTGGAGTTGAAAAGTCTTGGAATTACGGGTCAAGAATCATCAGGGATACCAGATATATGTCTGCCAGATCAGGGCAGGCAGAATGCATCCATAGACACAAATCTGCAGTTCCAAAGAGGCGCACACCTTCCCCATGGTGCGGTTGTGTGAGTCCACACGGAATCCTAATCGCACATGATCCCATTCCATGGAAAGGCTGGCACAGCCTGAGACACACACCTATGCATGTATATAGATGTCCATCCTTGCACAGTTCTGGGAACACTGAGGCAGGTGCTGGGAAGGATAGGGCTCTGGCTCTGTCAGATGAGGCTGGCGATGCTGGAGGTGGTTTCATGACGCTGGCCAGAAGACAACTGTCCTGAGATGCTAAAGACACTGCTGTTGGCATTGAGGCCATTGTGGGTGGAGGGGACAGCTGCACGGATGTGGGGACAGTGTCCACTGACACCCACCTGATACAGCAGCAAGCCCAGCAGCAAAAGTGCACCCAAGGCAGCCAGAGCAATGCCCACAGACAGCATAGCAGCCAGTGGACGGGCCGGGGCAGGGGCAGCAGCCAGCCCAGCCAGGGTCAGACCAGTGACCAGTAGCACAATGCCACTGAGCAGCACTACGAGGGCATCGGCCCCTCCACCACTGCGTAGCAAGGCCACATGGTGGGCCTGGCGTATGCAGTTCATGTCCTGCACGGCCGAGCTCATCAGCTGTTTTACCAGAACCAGCAGGGCCAGCAGGCAAAGCACAGTGCCCACTGCTAGGCGCCATTCTCCAGAGCGGCTGCTGGTGGATGATAGAAGTACCACACCACCTGCCCCACAGCTGGCCACAAGGACCACGGCCACAGAAAAACAGAGCAGGGAGCGCCGCGGCTGCTGGGACCACCACAGCTCCACCTGTTCTGCCAGCACATCCGGGGGCAGCCCCTGGCCCACCGGGGCTTGAGCTCGCTCCGGCATGGCTTCGTCAGCCAAGGCCAGAATCCAAAGTCGGCGTCAGGGATCAGAGGGTGTCGATCATGGCCTGGAATCTCCACCACCTGCTTGAAGGCCACAGGAACACAGACTTGTCCCTTCCCCCGTCCAAGCTAAGGTTATCATCACCTGCAGGGGCAGGGATCAATCAATGTTACTTCTCACCCACCCCGACCTTACAATCTAACCTAGGAGCTTTGGGAAGAACCCCATGAATTCTCAGTGTCCACAGGACCCTACCCCCAAAAGCCCTCACCCCAGCACTGTCCCTTAGAAAGGCCCCTCCTCTGATCCCAGCAGAGTTTCCTTCCCCACAGGGTATCTCCCTCCCCTCCAGGGAATCCCCTTGCCCAGCTGCTGACCTCTCCGGCTTTGGCTTTCTCAGTCGCCTGTCCCATCCCTGCTGGGGCTGGCTGAGGGAGCTGGTGTCTGTCACAGTGAGCGATGGGACTAAGAGCCAGAGATAAAGCCTCATTCAAGATAGACTCACATGGCCTCAGCTGTCACCGCTGGTTCCTGGTGTGGGGGGAAGATAGTGAGGGGGCTGATGACTTAACCCTTCTAGAACCACAGCTTGATCCTTCTCTCTCAGTACTGTGTCCCTCCTTCTCTGTGGGTTTGCATCTGACTGACTTCCTCTAAACCTACCCAAGTCCCACAGCCTGACTGGCAAGAAAAGATACAGGTTCCAAATGCCTCTTCCCAGCGCTGATCTTCCTCTTGGACCCAAGTCATCTTCTGATGCAATAGGACCAAACCCAAGCTCGTCATCCTGCCGCTCCTGGGCTCCTCGCTCAGGATGGCTCACAGCCCTGTCTGGGGGATTCTTCAGTTCCCTCCTGCCATCCATCCCTTCCATGATCTGGAGGCTGCCTCTAAACACTTCTCCATCCTGACCTGCTCTCACCCTGCAGCCTTTCAGGCTCCCCCACACTGTTCTCCACGTTTTCTCTAAAGTTGTGTAGTTTCCAAAGGAGGGCTCTGGATTTGATCTCCAGCCCAGTCCTTCCCACCGTGGGAATGTGGGGAGGCTCCTGGACCTAACAGTGTTACTCATTTAACCTATCCCCTGGAGGACAGCATGACTCACACCAGGTGAAAATAAAGCCACGATAGGCCTTGCCTTTAGGAGCCCAGGTTCCTGCAGAAACAAGAGTCAGGAGAGCCCAGGAGGGGGTTAAGCTGGGACAGGGAAGCCCCAGGACTTCACCTCTTAAGAGCTTCTGTCTCTTGATCTGAAAAGTGAGGACAATGCCATTTCTCTTGAGGCGTGGCCATCTTCCTTTCAGATTTGCCATGGGACCAAAAGCCAACGAACAGGCTCAAAGCAAACTTTTTGGATAAGAGAATACGATGCTGCGACTCAGGATGAGCCCAGGGCCTGGGTCTCCCCAGGAATAAAACAACAGGCATGGGTTTTCTATCCCAAGGAAGTAGCTGTCCACTACGACCCCTCTGCGCTGGGGGGGGGGAGGACATGCTAGGCATCCAAGGTGGGCGGGGCAGGTGCCAGTGTCCCAAAGGGGGAGGGGCCGTGGGCTGAGTCGGTCCCAGCATTCCCCAGGGCTGCGGCTCACTGGTCCGAAAGTGCTGGCGCAGGTGTACTGGGAGAGGCTGGAGGTGGGGTGGAGGATCCCCGCCGAAGAAGCCGTGGGAGAAGGTGGGGGTGGGGCGGGTGGGGAGTGTGGGACACTCACGAGCAGCCTGGACGTGCTGGATCCGATTTGAGCAGGCAGGGCTCGGCAGGTGGGGCGCTCTGGCTCCGTTTCCGGGGAGACGCTTCACCTGCCTAACCTGCACCCAGGTGAGCCTGCAGGGAGGGGGATTAACAGGTGTTGTTTCCAGGGCAGGGCCGGAGCCCATTGGCTGACGTGGCCCTGCTCCTTCGTCTGGGCAGAGACATTCCTGGGGAGGGAGGGGCTTGGGGCGCCCAGGCTGGAACTCCACCTGCGGACCTGGGAAGAATGTCACCCCGTCGCCCCCCAAGCCCCAGCTCCAACCTCACTTTTTAGCTTTATTTCGCTCCACCCTGAAGACCTACCGCCAAGCCCGGGGTGAAATTTCAGTCCAGGCCTGTAATCCTCCCGGAGGCTGAGACAGGAGGGTAGTGAATTGCAGGTCCCAGCTGCACTTCCAAACCCAACCCCACACCTGACTTTCGACCTCAGCTCAGATCGGGATTCATACCCTAGACCCCGGCAGTACCCACAGCCCCCCACCCCCCATCCAGCACCTCCAAAGCCACCTCTGGCCTCCCAGGCAGCACCAACCAGCTCATTCCCCAAACCCAGCCCCAGTACCTCCCCACGGGGCCCCCGCCTCGGCTGCACCCTCCCTCAAAGCTATTTGTTCTTTCTCTCTGAGGCCTCAAGTGTGCGGCAGGATCTCTCTGCTCCACGACAGATCCTACTGGGAGGGTGGGGCAGAGGCTTTTCAAGTGTTCCACAGGAGGCCCTGGAATACATGTCACACACCTTCCTAAGGCTCACAAAGCCCCCACTCTCCGTCGTTAATCTGCAGTTCTGTCCCCCACCTGCTCTTCTGGTTTTTTGTTTTGTTTTGTTTTGTTTTGAGGTAGAGTCTCACTTTAGCCCAGGCTATCCTGGAATTCACTATGTAGTCTCAAGGTGGTCTTGAACTCAAGGTGATCTCTGCCTCCCAGGTGCTGGGACTAACTCGGCTTTTAAAAAATATATATATTGATTTGCCACCACATCTGGCTTTTAAAAAATATTGATTTGCAAGGGAAGAGAGAGAGAGAGAGAGAGAGAGAGAGAGAGAGAGAGAGAGAGAGAGAGAGAGAGAGAGAGAGAGAGAGAGAAAGAATGAGAATGCCTGTCAGGGCCTTTGTCACTGCAAATAAACTCCAGACACGTGTGACACATTGTGCCTCTGGCTTTCCGTGGGTACTGGGTTCTCAACCCCCAGTCTACAGCCTTTGCAAGCAAGCAAGCACCTTTAACTGCTGAGCCATCTCGCCAGCTCCCTTCTGACTTGAACTCAGTGACCCTCTGCCTGGCATATAATTACATCTCAGCCTGAATCTGGTCAATTTGAGTTATTCTGGTGAGATGTCTCCTCTTCCAGGAAGCCCTCTGTGACCTGAGGCTGCTTTGGCTGCAGTCATGGTCCCTGTGCACCCCCTCCCCCCATTCCTCTACAGCTGGTCTTACTGCAGTATGCCTGAATGTTCTTCAGTTGTTAGCTGTTACCAACCCCATATCCCACCCCCCCCCAACACATACACACCTTGTGTGCCCTCAGCTAGTACAGGGATAGTGACCATTTAGTTAGTTACCATGACTTCAGTAGCTAGCACTCAGTAGCCTGTGCATGGAGATTAATCAATAAATATCTGCTGAGTGATTGGCTGAATGGCTGAATAAGAGATGTTGAGCAGGGCTGGAGAGATGGCTCAGCGGTTAAGGCACTTGCCTCCAGTGCCTAAGGCCCCCGGTTCAATTCCCCAGGACCCACATAAACCAGACCCACAAGGTGGTGGCCCTGATGTGCTCTCTCTCTCTCTCTCTCTCTCTCTCTCTCTCTCTCTCTCTCTTTCTCTCTGCTTGAAAATGAATAAATAAAATATTTTAAAAAAAGAGATGTTGAGCAGTGAGCATGTGATGAAACCAGTAAAACAAGTTTGGCTCGGAGTTGTATCGGGCCTTGACTGCCTCGAGGGTCCATCTGGACAGTGCAGGGTGTCCACAAGGGCTCTGAAGTGGAACAGGGATGTGATCAGTGAATCTGGCACCACCCATGGGTGGCTGGCTGGAGGTGGATACAAGCTGTCACACATCTTCTGCAAGGTCTCTTCTCTCCCCTGATGGGTATGAAATAGAAAAGAACAAAACCAAAGTTATCTTTTCATTATCAGTTCACAGAATATGTCTGACCCATTTCCTCT
>PVHP010038431.1:0-16877 GCA_004024765.1 Zapus hudsonius | reverse complement strand
TTAGATGGGCCCCAGCTCTCTTGCTGCATCCTGAAAAATACAAGCACAATCTCTATTGGAGAGTGTGATCAGTGTAGGTTAACAAATATACATATTTCTGGTTTACCTAGATTCTATTTTTAGTAGCCTCCCTGTCAATCGTTCTCATAGTGCATCTTGTCTTGGGAGCCCAAGAGTACGGGATCCAGTGACTACCGCCCTGAATCCCAAGTTCCAGACAAGGGTCCTCTTCACTAAGTAGAAAATTGGCCGAATTTGAAAGCTGTTGATTGTCTCCCCAGGCCCAAGCTCCTCCATTGCACAAGTGCTCCTTTCTTGGTTTGCTGTTCTCTCCCAGTAGGGGGTGTGGTCAGCCTACTCATGACCGCAGATTGTATTTCTTGTCAGTGGACTCTGTTTACTCCAGCTGTTGTTGATCATTTTCCCATGGCAGCCTGTGCAGTGCCTTCTAGCACTACACTAACTGCCTTCTGGGGGTTGGATACCGTTCTGGACATTGAAGGGTCTCTCAATGCTCTTGATGGCATTCTGTGTTTTCTTCAGCAACAGGGTTTTGCCTCAGGCCTAGGGAGGGCACCCAAGAGCTTTGACAGAATTCTGTCTTGTTGGAATCTCATGAGTCGCTTTGGTCAACAGCTCAGTGAGGGAAGTAACCAGTGGTTGGAACCAGGGGTTGTCAGGCTGATCTAATTATTCACAGGCTTAGACTCTCTCCCCTACCACTCATGGCCCCTTTTTTTGGTCTTTTGAGGTAGGGTCTCACTCTAGCCCAGGCTGACCTGGAATTCACTATGTAGTCTCAGGGTGGCGTTGAACTCATGGTGATCCTTCTACCTCTGCCTCCCGAATGCTGGGATTAAAAGCGTGTGCCACCACGCCTGGCTTTTGCCCTGTTTTTAATGGGTTGCTTTATGTCTTTTTTAAAGGTTTTTAAAATATTTTATTTATTTGCAAGTAGAAATACATAGAGAGAGAGACACACACACATAAACACACACACACACACACACACACACAGAGAGAGAGAGAGAGAGAGAGAGAGAGAGAGAGAGAGAGAGAATGGGCATGCCAGGGCTTCCTGGCCACATGTACCACCTTGTGCTTCTGGATTATGTGGGTACTGGGAAATTGAACCCAGGTTCTTGGGCACTGGAAGCAAGCACCTTAACCACTAAGCCATCTCCTCAGCCCTTTTTTTTTTTTACTTTTTAAATTCCTTGTAGATTCTAAATGTTACACCGCTGTGGGTTTATATAGCTGGCAAATATTTTGTTCTGCTTAGTAGTTTGTATGTTGAGTTTTTTGATGGTTTGCTAATATGTACAAAACCTTTTCATTTTCATGAAGTCACAATGGTTGAGTGTTAGTTTAATTTCCTGGGCTACTGAAGTCTAAAAGCTTTTTTCTATGTTTGTGTATTGGTTTTTCCTATTGATTCTTATAGTTACTTGAAGGTCAGGTTTTATATTGAGGTTCTGTATCCATTTGGAGTTGGGTTTTATGCCTCCTGAAGGGAAGAAGATCCAAAATCATTTTTTTTTTCTATGTGGCTATACTATATCTCCAGTACTATTTGTTGAAGAATCTGTCTTTTCTTCAATGAGCATTTTTGACAACCATGTCAAATATCAGGTAGCTGTAATTAATAAAACACATGTCTGGATCTTGTGGTCTATTCCAGTGACCTGATCTCTGTACCTGTTCATGTCCCACTACCATGCTGTTTTTATTCCTATGAAATCATATATTGAGATCAGGTATGGTGATACCTCCAGAGGTGGTCATTCACTGAGGCCTCTTGTGCTCCCAAAACAGTTTTAGTCTTTTTTAAAGCTGTGTGAGGAATGTTGCCATGATTTTGACTGTAGTTGCATTTTGAATATTGTTTTTGTTAAAGTGGTCATTCAAAAAATATTCTTTTGAATTATGAGCATGAGTGGTCATTCCATCTTCTAATATCTCCTTCCAGTTCTTTCTTCTATGTTCATATGCATTCATTTTATAGGTCTTTCACTGTTTGTTAGAAAAATGTCCAAAGTATTTATTTATTTATTTATTTGGTTTTTCGAGGTATTGTCTCACTCTAGCCCAGGCTGACCTGGAATTCACTATGTAGTCTCAGGGTGGCCTTGAACTCACAGCGATCCTCCTACCTCTGCCTCCAGTGTGGTGGGATTAAAGGTGTGAGTCACCACGCCTGGCTCAAAGTATTTAATTTTTTGACAGCTCTTGTTAATGGAACTGATCACCTGATAATTGTGTCATTTGTGCACAGAGCTAGTTTGAGTTCTATTTTTACCACTTTTTCTGTTCTAACCTCTTTTATTTCTTTCTCTTTTTTTATTACTTAAACTAAGTATTCAAGTACTATGTTGAATAGCAGTGGTTAAGGTGTGCACCCTTCTCTAATTCCAGACCTAAAGGCAATATTCATAGTTTCCTCATTAATTATGATTTGGGCATATTACCTTTATTACCTTGACATATAATCCCATCATTTCTAGTTTCTTTAGTGTCTTAATTATGAAGTGAATCACACACCTTCAATCCCAGGACTCAAGAGGCAAAGGTAGAACATCACTGTGTTTCAGATCAGGCTGGGCTAGAGTGAGACCCTACCATCAAAACAATATACAACAAAAAGGAAAATGCTTGTCAATAATCTTCAAATAGTTTTTCACTCAATATTGGTCTCATAGAAACTTTAACATGAAATTAATATTACATCAAATTAAGATTAACCTCACTCCTGGGGAGCTATTTCCCCTGGTAAACATTCATTTTATACCAATTGTCTCCTCAGAAGGGAAAAATACTTTTCTACCACAGAAGAGATGGTCCCTTAGAAAGATAAGGACTGGGAGTACCTGGTAACTACCTTGATTCTTCAAGGCTTTCGTTCTTGTAATCCATGAAGATAGCAAAATCAGTGGGGAGTTAATCTGTTATACAAAGGCAAAACAATTGGATAGATCTTATGCATATAATGTTCAATAATTAAAATAATCTCTAGGTTAAAATTTGAAAGAATTTAAGTTCTAGTTAGAAAGTTGTTATTATATATGTTTTAAAGGATACAGGCTAAAATTCTTAGAAGCATAACTTAATTACTAAATATTTGATCCTGTGTTTAGCTGAATGCAGGACTTCAGAGCCTGTGAATATTCATAGCTTTTCGTGGAGCAATTTCTGGATGAATTTGGATACAGGAGCTGGCTTAGGGAAAAAGATATCAGTTTAATAGAATAACTACTTTTTATTCATGAAAAATATTCAATCCTCAGATTAAAATTATAAAAGTTCTTCACTTTAGCTTATTGTTTTAGAAAATTTAAAAATATGCCTAGATTCTCCAAACAGAATAAAATTAGGTTTTCCCTCTTCCAAGGTGCCTATGAGGATAGTAACCATCCTTTCAGTGTTTAAACACAAGCTATTTCAAAAACATTTTAAAAAATTATTTCAGTGATGATATCTCAAAAATAAGCCTCTCTAGATACAGTGTCAGTAAATGACTGGTTCAAACACAGTAATCTGCACTGTCTTTGGTAAGGTCTTTTGGGTTCTTTAGTAGTGCAGGCCTCTGTTATATATGGGAGATGTCAAACAGCAGAAAGGAAAGGAGTTCATTTTGCATCCCTGTTTAGCAAGCAGCCAAACACCCAAGTTACCCAGTTAGCTGATGCTCATCTGTGCTTTCTGCTGGCAGAAAGACGCTGTTAATTATTTTTTTTTTATTGTCAATAATGAGTTACAAACAACATTTAGTGGGCAAAGAGTGAGTTGTTATACCCAATTCCCCGCTCCCCTCCCCACTCCGCTGGATATCCTCCTCCATGGGTCATCTGTATCAGTCCTTGTGACAGGGGACCATGGGTAGCCTAGTATTCAGCCAGGTTCTCCTGGCCATGCCTCTGGATAATCTCCCCCACCACGGCTCTCACAATCTTTCCGCCCCCTCTTCCGCATAGTTCCCTGAGTCATGGTGGATGAGTATTAAGGCTGCTTTAAGGTTGTGAGCTTAGAGGTCTTTGTGTCGAAATCATTGGTTTCTGTCTCACTGGCGTATCCTGTGTTGATTTAATGGCTGTAGCTGTTAATTATTAATTAGTTCAGATGATGTGGAATAGTTTTGTTTAGGGAAGGAGTTGAGTTTCCCTCCTGAGAACTCACATGAACTGGGCTCCCATTACCTTTCAGTATAGCATTGCAGTTCAAATTGTCCATATAATTAGTTTTACACAGCCAACAAAATTCTCCAGAAGATGCTAGCATTGTTTCCATTATGTTCCAGCTCATTCGCCAGACTTGGAAATTATTATCAAACTGAGCCACTATATGGATTTTAAATGTTGATCCACCAGTGTAAGTAAGCTGTTTCCTCACAGGCTTTAATGTAAAAATTCTCACATTTTATATTGCTATTGCTAGAATGTAGAAAAATCTTCCCAAGTTTGGAATAAATGTAACATCATGAATGGGATCAGTGACTGTCAAGACTTTCAGCTTTTGCAAGTTTCCTGGTGTTTTCATTCTATTAAAAAAAATCTGACCATTCATGAGATTGATCAGTTGTTAAATTGCTTGCATTCAAAGTCTAAGGTCCTGGGTTCCATTCTCCAGTGCCCCCCTAAAGCCAGATGCACAGGTTGGGACATGCATCTGGACTTCCGTTAGAGTGGCTAGAGGCCCTGAAATGACTCTTCTCTCTCTCTTCCTCCCTCCCTCCCTCCTTCCCTCCCCCCCCCCCTCTTTCACTCTCTCATAAAAAAAAAAAAAAAACCTCTGAACTTTGGCCATTGCGTTTGGAGTACTGTCATCACTTCCTCCAATTATCATAAGGGAGAGGGCAGGAGAACTTGAAGAATTCCAAGAAATGCAACCACAGCTTAGCTTTCAGGATACCTCATGCCTGGGCTAGAGCGAGACCCTACCTTGAAAAACAAACAAATAAAAAAAACTATCGGATTGATGGAGATGTAGTGATGATATACACAGTTGGGGCATGTTATGACAGAAAAAAAATAGACATGTCTCAAGTCTTGAATCAAAGCTCAGTAAACAAGCACACACTTGCTGCTATCAGTAATTTCATTCTCTGACCAGAGTCTGGGAATTGTAATGAGTAAGGGAGTTTGTACTATTTTAGTGTCAGAGCAAAAAGGAGACAGGAAAAGAGATGAACCTCTTTATTTCTTAGTCTGGGTAAGAGAAGTTACTTAGAGGAATGGGTCTTCTGGATTTGAAATGGGTTTAGTCCCACAGAATCAGGGAAGTGAACAATAATTTCTGTACCTCCTCACCAATTTAGAGAAGTAGTATTAATTCCCATCTTATTATAATGTAACATCTGATATTTCCCTAAGAAGTTTGTAAGTGTATAGATAAGTCTGTGTGTTGGGAGGGGCCAGGGGCTCTGTATGTGCTTGTGTGTGCCATCCTGCCTTGGATGGAGGTCAGTGAACAAGCTAATGAATGTCTTTGCATCCCGTGCTTGAGACTGAGATTCTTCTGTGTTCCTCTGTGAATGTGAAAGTAGCTGGCCCTTGTGCTGGAACTTCAGGATTCGCCTGACTGCTGTCTGTGAATTGCAATTAGTACCATGTGTCCATGGCTGGAGGGATAGCACAGCATTCAAGGTCCTTGCTCGCAAAGCATAAGCTCTGAAGTTCACTTTCAGAGTGCCCACGTGCAGCCATATACACCAGGTGCCGCATGGTACTGGAGTTCATTTGGTGTGCCTGGAGGCCATGCCATGCCCATTCTTGCGTGAGATCTGTTGCAAAACTTTTTCCTTTTGCATGTAAATAAATAAAAGTATAAAAAAGAAAACATGTCCGACTTCTGTTGGGATTAAATGATTCTGGAGTGTCATGGTTTGATCCAGGTGTCACCCACAAACAAATGAATGTGTTCTCAGTGATCTATCCTCAGCTGATGGCAGTTTGGAAATTACAACCTCGCTAGAGCTGTGTTGTTGGGGGCAGGCTTTTGGAGTTATAAGCCAGCTTCCCCTTGCCAGTGTTTGGCACACCTTCCTGACATTGTTTGCAGTGCTGCGGCGCAGGTGATATACACCCCTCTGCTTATGCCATAATTTTCCCTGCCAGGATGGAGTCTCCTCTTGAGTCCGTAAGCCAAATAAACCCATTCCTCCACAAGCCGCTTTGTTTGCATTCTTTCTGCACAGCAACTAGAAAGCTGACCACCACAGTTTTGGTACCAGGAGTGGGGTGTTCTAGTTTCCCATTGACTTTGATAACAGGGCATGGTAACACCAAGAGACACCCTATAGAGTCTCCTGTACTCCAAACATATTCTTCCTTGTCTCCATTGTGGAGGAGAAGTCCAGTTTCTCCCTGATAGTCTGGATCAACCATTCCTGCTAATATTGTAACACCTTTCTTGGAGTGTTGACTGGAGGGCATCAGGAGCCCAAAGTGGCCAAGGGGAAGTTTTAGCTTCCATTTCAATTGAATGTTCTATGTGCCTCCTGGGAAAAGCATTCTGGATCCAAGATACTAGGCCAGCGGCACATAAGGTTGTGGGAACAGGAAGCAAAAAATTGGCTAATGGTTCACTTGGGGTGATGGTAAGTGGTGCCATTCCCATTTCCACCCCTTGATTCATGGACCTGTGGATCCAGGCTAAAGGAGAAACAATACCATATATAGGATGCTGGTTCAGAGCATACACAGCCTGCTGGAGAACCCTACCCCAGCCTTCCAAGCTAATGCAACCTAGTTGGCACCATAACTGGTTCTTTAAAAGGCCATGCCACAATTCTATCAAGCCAGCTGCTTCAGGGTGGTGGAGCACATGGAAGGACTAGTAAACTACATGAGCATGAGCTAAATGCTGCACTTCCTTGACTGTGAAGTGAGTTCCTTGGTCTGAAGCAATGCTCAGTGGAATACCAAGATAGTGGATAAGCCACTCTGTGAGCCCATCAATGGTAGTTTTTGCTGAAGCACTCCACACAGGAAAAGCAAATCCATACCCAAAATAAGTGCCAATCCAGTAAGAACAAAACGCTGCCCTTTCCATGATGGAAGTGGTCCAATGTAAGTCAACCTGCTACGAAGTCACTGGCTGGTCTCCTGGAGGAATGCTACCATACCGGGGGCTCAGTGTTGGTCTCTGCTGCTGACAGATTAGGCACTCAGCAGCAGTCATAGCCAGGTCCACCTTTGTTAGTGGAAGTCCATATTGTTGGGTCCATACATAACCTGCATCCCTGCCACCATGGCTGCTTTGTACATGGGCCCATTGGGCAATGACAGGGATGGCTAAGTAGAGAGGTTGGCCACTATCCATAGAATGGGGTACCTTTTCAACTTTTTAAAGTCATCCTCCAATGACGTTACCTTCTGATGAGCATTAATATGGGACACAAGTATCGTTATATACTTTGCCCACTCAGAGAGGTCTATCCACATAGTTCTCCCCCAAATGTCTTTCTCACCAATTTTCCAACTGTGCTCTTTCCAAGTCCCAGACTATCCAGCCAAACCATTGGCTATAGCCCATGAATCAGTGTACAATCTCACATCTGGCCATTTTTCCTTCCAAGCAAAATGCAAAATGCAAATTGTCTTTATTAAGTTGAGGTATAGGCCGTCTATGCCTATTCTTAACAGAGCTTTGAACATGAAGTGGTGTTGAATTTTGTCAAAGGCCTTCTCCGCATCTATTGAGATAACCATGTGATTTTTGTGGTTGTGTTGATTAATGTGGTGGATTACATTTATCAACTTGTGTATGTTGCACCATCCCGGCATACCTGGGATGAAGCCAATTTGTTCATGGTGGATAATTTTGATGTAGTGTTGTATCCGGTTTGCTAGGACTTTGCTCAGGATTTCCATCTAAGTTCATCAGATATATGGGTTAGTAGTTCTCTTTTTTGTTGCTTCCTTTGCTGGTTTGGGAATAAGGGCAATGGTAGCTTCGTAGAAGGTGTTTGGAAGCCTTCCTTCTTTTTCTATGCTTCTAACAAGCTTCAGAAAGAGTGGTTTCAGCTCTATGATGAAGGCTTGGTAGAATTCAGCTGAGAAACCATCTGGTCCTGGGCTTTTCCTGTTGGGAAGGTTTTTTATTACATTTTCAATCTCTGTGGATGTGATAGGTTTATTTAGTGAATTTATCTGCTCTGGGTTAAGCTTTGGTAGTTGGTAGGTGTCCAAAAACTCATCCATTTCTTCCAGGTTCTCTAATTTTGTGGAGTAGAGGATTTGGTAGTATGACCTGATGATTCTTCCAATGTGTTCAGGATCTTTTGTGATCTCACCCTTGTCCTTTCTGATTTTGTTGATTTGAGCTTTCTCATTTCTTCGTTTGATTAGATTGGCCGGGGGGTTTGTTGATCTTATTAACTTTTTCAAAGAACCAACTCTTTGATTTATCTATTTCTTAATTGTTTTCTTTATTTCCAATTCATTAATCTCACCTCTGATTTAATTATTTCCTTTCATCTTGAGCTCCTCTGGTTGGCTTTTTCCATCTGTTTCAGTGACCTCAGGTGGGTGGTTAGGTGATTTATTTGAGACCTCTCTTTCATATGAAGACATTTAGCGCAATGAATTTCCCCCTTAGAACTGCCTTCATTGTGTCCTACAAGTTCTGATAAGATGTGTTCTCGTCATCGTTTATTACTAGGAAATTCTGAATTTCCTGTTTTATTTCTTGGATGACCCAATCATTTTATAGAAGTGAATTGTTCAGGCGCCAGTACTTTCTGGATTATGTTCCATTTTTAACTTCTATCTTTAATGCATTATGGCCTGATATGATGCAAGGAACAACGTCAATCTTCCTGAATTTTTTAGGGATGATTTACGTCCTAGCATGTGATCAATTTTGGAGAAAGTCCCATGTGCTGCTGAGAAGAATGTATATTCTGTGTCTTTGGAGTGGAACGTCTGTAAATATCTGTTATCCCCTGCTGGTCAATGGTGTTATTGAGCTCCGTTATGTCCCTGCTGATCTTCTGTTTGGTTGATCTGTCTAGAGATGTAAGAGGTGTATTAAAGTCTACTACTATGATGGAATTGGAGTCTATTTCTGCTTTATTTTTGAGTAGGGTATCCTTTATGAACTATGTTGCACTCAAATTTGGTGCGTATATGTTAATGATAGTGATATCTTCTTATTGGATCATTCCCTTGATGAGTAAGAAGTGACCATCATTATCCTTTTTAATTGATTTTGGTGTAAAGTCTATTTTGTCAGAGATTAATGTTGCCACACCTGCTTGCTTTTTACTTCCACATGTCCGATAAACTGTTTTCCATCCTTTTACCCTAAGAAGATTGCTGTCTTTAGAGGTAAGGTGCGTTTCCTGAAGGCAGCAGATGGAAGGGTCCATTTTTCTGATCCACCCTGCAAGTCTGTGTCTTTTTATAGGGGACTTAAGTCCATTTATATTCAGAGATATAACTGTGAGGTTTGCTTAAAGCCCTGACATGTTGGAGGGTTTATGGCGGTTAGTGTCTGTGCTGCTATTATTAGCATACTGTGTTTGTTGTGCCTGATCTCTGGTACTCTTCTGAGGTAGATTTCTTGTTTCTTCTGTGTGGAATATCTCCTGTTGAAGCTTCTGTAATTTTGGCTTAGTGTTCAAATAATCATAGAGCTGGTTTACTTCATGGAACACTTTCAATTCTCCATTTATTATAAGGGACAGCTTTGCTGGATACAATAGTCTAGGTTGAAAGCCATACTTCTTTAGGCCCTGAAATACATTATTCCAAACCATTCTGGATTTCATGGTTTCTAATGAGAAGTCTGAGGTAAATCTGATGGATTTGCCTTTATATGTGATGGTTTTCTTTTCTCTTGCAGCTTTGAGTATTTTCTCTTTACTTTCTATGTTATGCATATTGATTAAAATGTGGTTTAGAGCCGGGCATGGTGGCGCACACCTTTAATCCCAGCACTCAGGAGACAGAGGATCACCATGAGTTCAAGGCCACCCTGAGACTACATAGTGAATTTCCAGGTCAGCCTGGACTAGAGTGAGACCCTACCTTAAAAACCAAAATAAATAAATAAATAAAATGTGTCTTAGAGAATTCCTCTTCATGTCCTGTCTGTTTGGAGTCCTCTGGGCCCCTTGGATGTTGAGTGGGGTTTATCTTGTTAGATAGGAGAAGTTTTCTTGAATAACTCTGTTGAAAATATTTCCTATGCCCTTAACCTGTTCTTCTTCTCCCTCTGGGATCCCCATGATTCTAACTAATATTGGGCCTCTTTATGGTATCCCATAGATCCCTCAAATTTTGCTCACTTGATTTCTTGAATTTATTGAAACCTATGATACCCTTATTAATTCCTTCTGTCTTGTCCTCAAGGTCTGAGAATCTGTCCTCCAGATTGTTAACTCTGGGACTGATTGATTCAAGGAAGGTTTTAACAACTCCATTTCATTTTTGGTTTCTGCTATAATTTTGTTCTCCAATTCTTTCATGAGTTCCAATTTCCTGTCTATTTTCGTTTTTGCTAGGGATTCCTGAAAATCATTTTTAAGTTTTCTTAAGTCCTCATCAAATTTAATAAGTGGTTGTCTAGCTCCTCTCATAGTTGGTTCCCCTTCAATTCACTTAATGTGTTTTTGAAGTCACTCATATTTCTCTACATTAAATTCAGTCTGAAGCCTATGCTGTATCGGTGTGCTTCATCTCATTTATGTCTTTTTTCATGGTTTCCATATTAGCCATTAACTGCTTCATGTTTGCATTGCAGTTGTGGTCAGGAGTCATATTATCACTCTTTGGGGTTGTATTTTTGCTATCTCCACTTCTTTGTCACTTTCCTGTTCCATGATGGGACTAGGGGCCCTAAGTTGGGGTGTTCCGTCTTTAGTTTCTGGTTTTTTTTTTTTCGTTGGTTTCTGCCTATGTCCTGGTTGGGGAGTAGGACTCAAGCCCTGGTAGTTACGGATCACTGGGGACCCACCTGGTGCAGGGCACTGCCTACCAGTAGTTACGGGGTGTCTGGGAATATGCCAGGGGCAGGGCATTGTCTGCCGGTATTCACAGGATGCCTGGGAACCTGCCTGGGGCAGGGCACTGCCTGCCCAGTAGTTATAGGGCACTGAGAAGCCACCTGAGGCCTGGACCCGCGCCATTGCGGCTGTGGTCCATGTGGGCTTCCGGGAACCATGCATCTGCCTACGTGTGTGAGGGTGGGTCAGGGACGAGTCTACTGGTGGATTGTGTACTGCCCGGGAGTGAAGGAGCCATGGGAGGGATGTGTTTGAGCTGAGTGGCTAGGATTCAGGTCAGGAACTGCCTAGGAGGAGACAATGGGCGATGGCAGGATCTTGGGGTTGGGAGGGGTGGCTCTCCATTCCTGTGTGGAGCAGAGAGCCTTCAGGAAACCATGACCACAAGGCTAATGGATGCTGACACACCTCAAAGATCACTCAGCATGAGCATCCAGCACTGACTGAATTGTTGAATTTCTTCTTTCCCACTTGGCATAAACAGCTGTGATAGTGAAGGGAAATGACCATTGATTTTCTGGTGTTTCCACACCACTGTCATGGATGGGGGCATCCATGACCACTTCCTTCAAAGAGAAAACAGATCCCTCTTGCCAAGTCTCTTAATACTAGTCAGGTGTGACAGGGATGGAACACACTTTGGCTGGAGGACAACAGACATTGCCTTTGTTAATTCTTTGTCTTGACCCTGCTTCTCATCTCTAAGACCTAGGGCTAGGCACCAGGTCCACTTGACTGTATATATAGCCTCAGTCCCACCTGTTGAAGTGACTTCCTCAGGTGCTTGGCCCTCTCTTTAATTCCTCCCCTGTTTGGTGGGGACAACCCCATCCTTGGGTTCAGGAAATTTATTTCATTAACCAAGGCTTGTCCAGTCCTGACAATGGGATTTGCTTCTTCCAGCCCACCTGACTCTCCCCTTAGCTGCCGTTTAGACAACATGGGTCTTTGACACGTTAGGCATGACCTGAAACATGCCCAATTAATTTGTTTGAGCACTCAAATCTGGCCACAGTACCCCTTAGACAATGATTCCAAGTGGCCACCTAATGGCACCTTTGATCCCAACATTCTCAGGGATCTCTTCAATTACTTTAAGAGAGTATAAATGGAAAGAGATGCCCTACATCCAGGCCTTTTCCTAACTCTGCTCTAAACCCTCTTTCTGTTCCTCTTGTTCTCCTCATCATGTTCTGATAGCCATAGGCAAGCAACCCACCAAGACTCTTCTTGCTGTTAATCCTTCCCCCACATTTAACCAGGCTGAAGAGTCCCCTCCTTAAAATTGGGGAGGCCTTCTCTCACCCATCTCCCCCCACCTGCGTCTGCCTTCACTTCTACACACCCATCACTCCCACTCCGTTCAGCCCACTGGTTACTCAAACCCCAAACCACTGCCTTGAACCCTTGGTACCTGAGCCAACCACTATACACACTCTGTGTGAAGTTGCAGGGTCTGATGGACTCATTTGGGTCCACATGCTATTCTCTCTGAACTCTCTCAAATAGAGAAACACTAAGGATCCTATACCTCCAACCACACTACCTTTATTAATGAGTTTTGATTCCTATAGCCTTACTTTTCATGACATCAATATCTTGCTTACCAATAACCTAATCCCTGAGGAGCATAGGTGAGTCTGGGAACCCTCTCATACCCATGAGATCCACCATACAAACCCTGCCCATCCTTCACACACAATAGCAGTACCTGACTCTGGCCTGCATTGGGATTATAATGCTCCTGGTCCATCGGGACCAGTTTATCACCTGCCTACTGACAGGATTCGGTGGGGCAGCCCCAAAAGTCACTAATTTATGAAAAATTCAAAGATGTGAGCCAAGACAAGAGTGAAAATCGTTCTCAATTTCGTGATCACCTCACTAATGATTTCCTCTAATATACTAATCTGGACCCAGCGTCAACCAATGGGAGAAGTCTCCTCTCCCAGAGCTACCCTGACATAAACCAAAAATTAAAGCACCCAGAGAAGGGCCCTGTAACCCCTCAGTACAATGTCCTGGCTCTGGCATTCAAGGTCTATCTATCATGAGAGAGATTTCAAAGCCCGCAAACAAAAATACCAGATGCTCGCCAAGGCCATAAACCCTTGCTCCTGTGGCTATGCCCAACCCAAAGGAATGCCACACTCCTGAGCCTCCTGGACCATGCTTCAAATGTGGCAATACTGGCCACTGGTCCAGGGCCTGCCCCAATCCTCATCCACCTCCTAAACCCTAAACTAAATGCCAATAAACAGGACACCGAGCTGTCAACTGCCCTCAGACCTACTGAGGACTGAGGGCATAAGGCCCCACCTATTGTGAAATGTTGGGCTGGCAACTATTGATGAGAATATGAGCCTGGGTTCCACCTATCAGACACAGGTCATAACTCCAGAGGAAACACAGGTCGCCCTAACAGTAGCTGGTTGATCTTCCTTCCTGATCAACATGGATACCACATATTCAGTTCTTACGGAATTTGGGGGACACACTTATCCCTCTGGTACTTCTATTGTTGGTGTAGTAGGCCAGCCTTACAAATCTCTCAAAACCTCCATTTTATTCTGCTTTTTGGGACATCTCAACTTCAGTCACTACTTTAGTCATTCCCTACCAGCACCGTTACCATACTAGGACAGGGCACACACTCCAAACTTCAGGTGTCACTTCTCTTCAGCAGCCCACCTTATCTTGCTCCCAGTTCACCAACACTCCCCCTACTCTTACTACTGCATGAAAAACCCACTACTCCTTTCTTTCCTTTATCCTCCTGAGAGGTAGACCCTGGATTCTGAGACACTTTATCCCCTTCTATTGCTTCATATCACCCCCTCTTTCCATCCATCTCAAAGTTCCCTCTAACCACTCCTATACACTCTTTCAGCCCAACAAACACCAACTCTGAAAATCTCAGTCAGCTGACTTGTCTCTCATCCTCTTTTGGAGGTAGCCTCTTGCCCCATATGGTTACATAATTACCCACTGTGTTAACACGGTGTTCCACTGCCTCCCTCCCAACTGGAAGAGCATATGCTCCCTTGTCTTCCTTTTTCCTGACATAGGAGTCATCCCTGGAACTGAAATTTTACCCATCCCAGACACCATGGACATCTCTGCAGAGCCACACTATCAGAGACTATGTGCCTTGCAGGTTATTCCCATCCTTGCAGCTGTGGGGATGTGATGGTTAGGTTTTGTTGTCAACTTGATCTGTTTAATTGTCTTCGGTGGGTCTCTGAGGATGTTTTCAGGAAGGCAGCCTCTCAGTAGGTCGCACAATGTAAGGAAACTCAGGAGAGCTAGAAACTAAAATCTCTTCTTGTGTGGACACTGCAGGAAGGAAATTCCAGAGACTCAGGAAACCAATAAGTCTGGGATAGGGTTGAAGGACCTTATCCTAAGGCTATATAAAGGGGAAGTAAATTTCTCTCTTGAGCTCCCCCCAGCTGTATGTCGTTCTCCGGCTGTATGCTGTTCTGTGTGAAGCATTGGTGATGGGTTTCTCTCTCTGCTTGGACCTGTGAAAGAGAGCCAACCTCTTTTGCCATTATGGAACTTCCCTTGGATCTGTGGCTTCAATAAATCCTTTCCACCCATAAACTGTGCCTGTTTTGGAGACTCATTCCAGTCGTGTGTGGCTGACAGGGGCAGGGGGTAATTGTAGGAGTAGCTACCTTGCCACATCATTAGCCTTGAATCATCGGCTTTCTCTAAAATTTATCAGAGACCTTCAACAGGTCACATGCCATCTTTACTCTACAAAATCAAATTGTTTTTTGGCATGTTTTCCTCCAAAATAGGCGTGGCCTTGAAGATTTAGCAGGAGAAAGGGGTAATATCTGCCTGTTCCTGGGGGAGGAATTTTGCTTTTATGTCAACCAATCAGGCATAGTGATAAGATCAAACAGCTTTAGACAGACACCTAAGCAATTCTTTACTGTTTACTGTACCTATTGACTGAAAACCAATAAAAGTCCCCCAGGCCCTTCCATTGCTGCAGTCTCTATCGTGCATGGAGGAAGCCCCACCACAATAAAGGACTCCTTGGCCATACATTTGAGAATATATGCTGGGAGGAACCTTCGAAGGGTAAGGAATGTAACAATTATTTACCTTGCAATCACATCTTGGAAGACATCAAACAATTAATTCTGTAGAGACTACCTACACTTGCAATTCCCTGAGGCAATTAAGAACTTGGTTAAAGTTGTATGAATTCTCCCAGAATTCTACTCCCTCAAAAACTTCTCCCCTTTTTTTTTGGGGGGGGGAGGGAGAGTTAGGGGACGGGCAGCAACCTGAGAGCAGAGAGGATTTTTCGTAGGAACCCTGCGTGTCTGAGGGGAGGAAACTTTGTATCAGGTAGTCTACTCTCTGAGGGTAGAGAGGCTACAACCTTTGCTGCAGGATTTAGCAAGGAAGACCTTCATAAGCACCCTCCTGAGCCAGGAGTACAAACAAAAGGCAGAGGAGACTCCACTCACACCAGCTTCACAATGTCAAAACATGTAAGAAAGGCCAGTGAGAGGTGCTGTGTGTCATAAGGCTGGGGCTTCGGGGCATCAGTGTGTTTGGGGATGAAGCACTCCCGGGAGGCTAGATGCATGATGAGTTTGGGCAGTTGCTCTCAGTGAGTTTGGAAACTATGCACCCGTGTTGGTGAGGGGCCTGTGGCTTTGGAACCTGTGAGCTCCAGTCAGGTGAAGCATTTGCATATTGGGGACCAGCTCTAGGGGTGCCAGTGTGAGTGGTGCCTGTTCAGTCAAGCATGGTGGGTTTGGTCCTTGAGCATTCAGGGTGCCAGTATAGGTGGGCCTGTGGCCTCCAGACTGGTGAAGTGTGGAGCGTATTTGAGGTCAAGACTCTTTAGGAAGGAGTGGTGCTTGGAGAGTTGGAGTCCAGAGATGACTGTGTTTGGAGCCTGTGCACCCCAAATTGGTGAGGGGCAAGGAGGATTGGGATTTGTGCATCCCAGGGGGTGAGGAGCTTGATGTATTTCAGACCAGAGTACAAGGGGAGCCAGTGTACCACGTAGCCCCGGCTAACCTCGAACTCAGAGCCATCCTCCTCCCTCAGCTTCCTCAGTGGTGGGGTTATTTTCACCACCACCCGGGATTCTGTAACATATTCTTTTAAAAAATTTATTATTTTTGTGAGAGGAACAGCGACAGAGTAGAAACCCAAAGGCATGCTCCGCCATATACACAAAATAAATGAATGAATAAATGAATAAATATTTTTTTTTAAATGTCAAGACCGAATGACTAGAATGTAATCATACCGGTGTATTTCTGGCCTCCTCCTCGCCCTTAAGTAAGATGGAGGGCGGTCGGCACATGCGCAGAAGTAATGCGCGGGTGGGTCGTTCCCGTGGGGGCGGTACTGCGTCATGATTGACAGCTCGCGCGCGGCGGAGGCGGAACCGGAAGCGGCTGTATTGCGCGGTCGCCCCGCGGGTTCCTGGAGGTCCAGGTGCAGCTGAAAATGTGAGCAGACGGAGCCGGGTGAGGGTGGCTGCGAACCGCGGACCGGAGGGACACGGACGCTGTCCTTGGGGCGGGGCGTGGGGGATGGACAGCCGTGGACACGCGTGGGAGGCCGCGGGGGCCCGGGCTGTGGGCGGTGGACCCTGGGCGGGTGCTGCTGTCCCTGGGAAAGAGGGGTTCTGAGGGGCTGCGGGGTGGGGAGACCCCAGGCCTGCATCCGAGCAGAGGCGCTGGGATGCTGGCTGACATCCCTCTCATCTGTCCTCACAGCGCCTGATGCTCAGGGCTGAGCTGAGAGCTTCTGTCTTGTGTTCCTCTCGTGGGGATCGGGGTGGGAGCAGGCTCTTGCTCTAGCCCAGGCTGGCCTCGCGCTCGCAGGC
>PVHP010038430.1:15000-16878 GCA_004024765.1 Zapus hudsonius | reverse complement strand
TGAATCTTTGTGAGGCTTATTCTCCTAACTCTGGAATGCATCTTGTCAAACCCTGCAGTGTGCTGGCTGCCGCTTCTTACTTATCCTCCTGGTCAGCATGAAGTCACTGATCTAAGCAGTCAATGTGATGTTCGGTGGGATGCCTGGGTGAGCCTCACCCTTTGGACTTTTCTACTGTGACAAGGAGCAAGTGAATTACTACAGCGCTGGGGTAAAACTATGAATATATATTGTTCATCCTATAGAAATATCATCTAGTGTGATCTTGCTTCCTAATTGAGAGAGAAATTTGACTAGATCAGTAGCTGCACGCTATGCACCTGAAGCCATATTAATCTATGCTGGCAGAGAGAGAGCTAGCAGACGAGTAGAGGCCAGGCTTGGGACTCTGACTGGTACAGCTTGCACTTGTCTACAGTCATATTCTGGGATCCACTTGGTTTAATGAATTTGTCATCTGTGAAAGCAGAGGGTCCATTCCTGCATCGTGGGATCCTTAAGATTAACATTTGTCTCCTACCTTACCTGGTTGCAATTGTTTTGTTCATCATTTAGTTATTTGCTTGCTTGCTTACTTAATATCTTGGTTGAGAGTGGGATTAGAGAGATCAGAGGGTGGGAAGAGAAGGCATGGGGACCAGTTTCAAAGGCTTCTACTTGGCCTTCTGACTGTGAGAGCTCCTATTCCATAGGCCAGGGATCCAGTGTGGAAATTATTCCATCTTCCAAATATATAAAACCCAAGCATACACTAAGAAACCAGACAAATGACTACTCAGTGGTCTGGCATTCTCAATGGGTCCACTCTTAGACTATTCACCATTCCTCAAATGTCTTACTTTAACAGGAGAGTCGTAATGACAGTTGGGGTGGGGTGAGGAGACTCTGCATCAATGCCAGCTCAGCACCTAGGCCATTTCCCAAGATACTGAGTCCCTTTAAGGAAGGACCAGGGAGGTCTTTACAGTACATACTGACCATCTCAGCCCCTTCTTCTACAGAAATCCAGCCACTTTTTCAGTCAACAGGCTCTCTGTTCTATTACCACAAAGATCTAAAAACTGGATCAGGCTGAAGAACATACCAGAAGATTATAACATTTTAATGGGGGTAACCCACCCCACCCTAACCTCCTTCTGACACATCCCCTTGTCCTTTTAAGGCTGTCCTCATTGGTTGCTATCGATTTTGCCTATATAATGCCTTTTTAATTTTTTTGGTTTGTTTGCTTAAGGAGTTTCTGTTATTAATTTTTATTTACTTAAGAGAGGGGTGTGTGCCTTAAGGTCTCTAGGCTCCACCTGCTTTGATACAGGTCTCTTGCCACTGCAAACAAACTGCCAGAATGCAGATGTCAGACAAGCTGACCCGCAAGCTTCGGATTCTCCTGCCTCTGCCTCCCTTTGTCATGGGCGCACTGGGATCACAGACGCACGTGTCACTTTTCATCAATGTGAGTTTTGTGCTTTCTGTGGGCTCTGGGGTGTTGAATCCAGGCTGGCAAAATTTGCAAGCAAGTACTGAGACATCTCTCTAGCCCAAGTTGTTTTTTTTTGTTTTTGTTTTTGTTTTTCTTTGGTTTTTGTTTTGCTTTATGTTGTTTTGTTTTTTGAAGTAGGGTCTCGTTCTAGCCCAGGCTGACCTGGAATTCACTCTGTAGTCTCAGGCTGGCCTCAAACTCACAGCGATCCTCCTACCTCTGCCTCCCAAGTACTGGCTAAAGGTGTGCACCACCAGGCTCAGCCACAAGTTTTGGTTTTTATGAGACAGGGTCTCATTTAGCCCCAGCTGGCTTCCAACTCTCCGTGTAGCCACAAACGACCTACAACGCCTACTCTTCCCACCGCCACCTGCTAAATGCTTGGATTACAGGTACAC
>PVHP010038430.1:0-10000 GCA_004024765.1 Zapus hudsonius | reverse complement strand
TAAATCATAAAAGCATATAAAGAGATTTTTTTCAGAGCTGGGAAGATGGTTCAGCGGTTACTTGCTTACAAAGCCTTCCAGCCTGGGTGTTCAATTCCCCAGTACCCATGTAAAGCCAGATGCACAAAGTGGCACATGTGTCTTGAGTTTGTTTGCAAGAGGCCCTGGCAAGCCCACATTCATTCACTGACTCTCTTTCTCAAATCAATAAAAATAGTTTTAAGAGGTAGAAGGATTGTTGTGAGTTCCAGGCCAGCCTGGGACTAGAGAGTGAGTTCAGGTCAGCCTGGGCTAGATAGCATGAGACTCAAAACAAAACAAAACAAAAAGGTGGAGAGATGGCTCAGCAGTTAAGGCATTTGCCTGCAAAGCAAAAGGACTCAAGTTTGATTCCCCGGTGCCCATGGAAAGCCAAATGCACAAGGTGGCAAATGTGTCTGGAGTTCAATTGCAGTGGCTAGAGGCCCTGGCGTGCCCATTCTCTCTCTCTCTCTCTCTCTCTCTCTCTCTCTCTCTCTCTCTCTCTCTCTCTCTCTCTCTCTCTCAAATAAATAGATAGATGATAGATAGATTCATTTAAAAATTTTAAAGAGAAATCTTCTCTCCACCCCCACAACCCAGAGGATTGTTTTGTGTCCCCATTTTCAAAGCCAAGCTGTCCCCTAGTGAGTCATCTTTACAGCTCTTGAGAGACTGGAAGACACTGGAACCACAGCAACTTCAGACTAACTGCTTTCCAGCCACCAGGCAAAGAAACGGCCACATCAACCTCTAAGGCCTTCACATGCTCACCTCAGGCTGCTGGGAAACTCCTTCAGGCCCTGGGTATCTCTGTCCATCTGGCTGGTGACATACCTGGCCCCAGCCCTACCTGAGTCCTGAAGGAAGCCAGACAGAAGGGCCTTTCTGGGCCTACCTTGTGACATCTGTTTAAGAGTGCCTGTTACCTGTCACCTACAGTTTTAGCACAGATGCCAGTTAATATGAATAATGAAAATCTTTTGAATTCTCTGGTGTGAGAGTCATGAAATGAGAGCTCAGTTGTACACAGGGAACATCACCCAGCAAAGCTGTGGGAGTGACAAGGAGACCCACTTCCAAGGGGACAGGCTTGAAGAATGAGGGATGAAATCAGGCTTCCAAAATAGCCTTGGTTACCTTCTCCTCTTGCCTCTGGCAAATGCCCACAGCTTTCTGTGGTGTCGCCGGGGTGCCAGCTCCCACCATCTGGTGAGCGCTCAAAGCCCCTCCCATCTATCCTGTCTTTATCCAGCTTTAAAAACCGCCCAGGGGAAAAAGAATTATCTTTTCATTTTACCTCTGGAGAACCTGAGGCTCAGAGACATTTAATAGGTTGACCAAAGACACCTGGCCACTAAATGGAACAAGCATTTTGCACTCAGGTGTCTGCCCCAAGGCCACTTCTACCTCAGACTCCAGTGACCTACTGCCTTCCTCCCCAGGCACCTGCAGTCTGGGGTGAGCCTGGAAGTGGGGGAAGGGCCCTTCTCTGGACTCCTCTAGGGCTGGGGCCAGGTATGTCACCAGCCAAATGGACAGAAACCCAGAGCCCAAAGAAGTCCACCAGCAGCCTGAGGCCAGCATGTCGAAGGGCACCGAGGTCTGTATGGCCATTTGCCTGGGGACTGAGAAGCATATAGACTTGTCCCAATTTCCTGCTACTCTTCCTCCGGCCTCTCTAGTTGAGACCTAAAATGGGGTGCTTAGGGGCCCCATGGCAAACCAATTAAAGAAGGCAGCAACTGCCATATTTATTAGGAATATAACTTTGGAGTTAAAGTTTGAAGCCCAGCTCTACCATTAATACACTGTGATTATGTGTGTGTGTCTTCATTTTTTGAAACAGAGTCTCAACCAGGCTGGCCTTAAACTCACTATATAATTGAGAATAACCTTTAACTTTTTTTTTTTTTTAGGCAGGGTCTAATTCTAGCCCAGGCTGAGCAGGAACTCACTCTATAAAGCAAGCTGGCTTCAAAGTCTCCTCCTCCCCACACTGGGCTTTGACCTTGAACTCTGGCTCTTTCTCCCTCTCCCACCTGAGCGCTGGGATTACAGGCATGGGCCAGGACACCCAGCTTCACTGTGCCTTTTTGGCAAGCAGCTTTGCCTCTCTGAATCTTGTGTTCTGTTTAGTAAGATAGCACTAATTTCATGATGGCTTCAAAGTCTGTTCAGTTATTAACCTTACATACGAGATTATCAATATTTTATCACTTTTTTTCCTAGGTTGTATTTGAGCTTGCTGCAATCCTCCTGCCTCAGCCTCTGAGTGCTGGGAACAGAGACATTTGTTCACCCTTGATCACCTTTTACTCACAGACAAAAAGAATTTCATATGGTTCAGCTGTATTATTCTTCGAGTACTTTATTAGGGACTTCCAGAAAGAGAAAGAATAGGTGTGTGTGTGTGTGTGTGTGTGTGTGTGTGTGTGTGTGTGTGTGTGTGCAAGTAAAGTGACTATGTGATTATCAGGGATGGCCCTGCAGGTTGGAAATTCAGCTAAGAATTGGCATTATGACCTTAATTCTAAGATTTACAGGGTAGGACAGTTAGGCAGAAAATTCAGGCAGAGTTCCCACTTATTTATTTGTTTGTTTGCTTGTTTTTTAAGGTAGGGTCTCTAGCCCAGGATGACCTGGAACACAGTCTTTAGCTCCACGCAGACCAGAACTCACAAGTTATTTATTTATTTGAAATCAAGTATGAGTGTTCCAGGACCTCTTGCCTTTGCAAATAAATTCTGCACCCCAGCCGCACCCCAGCCCATGTTGCATTCTCGAGGCAGAATTGCTTCTTTGGGGGGGATACCTCAGTCTTTGTTCTTAAGGCTGATTGTATGAGCCTCACTTCATGTTGTGGAGGGTAGTCTGTTTTCTGTAGTCAACTGATTATAAATATTAATTATATCCACAAATTGCTTGAAGCAAAGTCTAGAAGAGTGTTCATGCCAAAAGCTAAATGGAACCCTAGCCAAGACCTCATAAAGTTAGTGCTATGCACTGTCTGGATGCTCCGGGTTTCAATAATAATCAAAATCTGCACAGGCACCAGCCAAGGTAGGAGGATCACTGTGAGTTCGAGGCCAGCCTGAGACTACAAAAAATAGTGAATTCCAGGTCAGCCTGGACTAGATCAAGACTCTCCCTCAAAAAATAAATTAATTAATTAATTTAATTAAATCTGCAAAGGCACCTGACCTAGCGGAACTTAATCCTTCTTGAGACAGGAGTCCACAAACAGCATCCTCTGTGTGTAGTGCAGAGGATTCCGAGAAGCAGGCCAAGGGCGTAGAAACCAAGGCTTGGAGAGGCTGGTGGGCCACCCTGAAGAATGTAGGATCTGAGCCAAGGCTTGAAGGAGGAGGGGAGCCCGATCTACCTGAGCACATGGGCAGGGGGGTACCAAGCATAGAGATGTCAGGGGCGGGTATGTGCCCAGTGTGTTCTAGAACTGCAGGAAGGCCGGATGGCCCAGTGATTGAGCCAAGGGGAGAACGAGGAGAAATGCGAGGGAGATCCCGTATGGGGCTTCAAGTCACTAGTTAGATGTGTGTCCAGTGCCCAGTGTGGTGCTTGGCACAGTAGGAGCCCTCCTCAGTCCTCATGGTACCTAACAACCTGGAGACAAGCCAGGGACTCTAAGTTCTGGGCTCCTGGGTCTCTGCCTCTTGGGTTCTGAGTCCTGATCTCCAATCTTTTCCCACTTCGTTCCCAAATCGGAATTTTTGTAATTCATGGGCCTGGAAGTGCAAAACCCTACTGTTTACGTGAGAGGCACAACCTGCTGGGACAGCAGACCAGAGCTGACCTGGGTGGGTCAGGTTGAGGAGGGGTGGCCAGAGACATTCAGACCTCCGCCCCCACCTTCGCAGTCCTGACCGCCTGCCCAAGCCATCAAACCCCATCCAGCTCTGTCCCCCCTTTGTTCCTGAGTCTACAAGGCCCCTCTTCCTGCTAAACAAAGCCCCCAGCCCCCCGCCTGCCGCCCAACAGGCACCTGGGGCCTGCCGGCCTGGGAATCAAAGCCTGTTTTGCACAGGAGGCCCTGTGTTTGGAGGAACACCCATCCCCTGCTGCCCAGCCCTTCAAAGAACCGGCATTGTTCTGTGCTGAGAAGGCGCCTCTTGACGCGGGCTGGGCCTGGGTTGACGCGGATGGACCTCTGATCTTCGGCCAGGCCCCCACTCCACTTGGGGGGGGACCTAGGGGCCAAGGAGGGAGCAGCCTGTCCTTGTGGCACTGTGCCCCTTCCCCGTCCTCTGCCCACCCTTGAGTCCTCTCTGAGTTCTAGACCTGGAGACCCAGGCCCTTCCACCAGGTGACCAGAAGCTAAGGAGGTGCCAGGACAAGAATTGAGGTACTGACTGGACTTTAGTGACCATAAGGGGTGTGTGACAGCAAGTGTGTCAGAGATTATGAAAAAATGGCACCAGGCACAGAGGTTCATATCTGTTATTCTAAGGCTGAGGAGGCAGAAGCAGGAAGATCTTGAGTTTGAAGTCAACCCTGGCTACATAGCAAGACCTGATATCAAAAATCATCACAGCATGGGTTGGAGAGATGCGCTTGCAAAGCCTCACAGCAAAGGTTCAATTCCCCAGTACCCCACAAAGTGCAAATAGAGCCTGCAACCGGAGGTCGGTTTTCAAGAGTATGGTGAGCCCACACTGTCTCTCAGCTTGAAAATAAAGAAAAATATTTAAAAATGTAATCAATGAGACACGTGTGTGAGAGAGAAAGAGAGAAAGAGGGAGAGAAGAGAGAGAGAGAGAGAGAGAGAGAGAGAGGTTCTCATTTCACAGATCACAAGAGTAAGGCCAGAGAAAAAAAATGGGCCCAGAACCCAACTCAAGCTGGGAGCTGACTGAGACTTCATTATCCACACTTTCTGACAAAAGCCGGGTGTTCTTTTTCTTTTTTTAAAAAAAATTTTATTTATTCATTTTCAAGCAGAGAGAGAGAGAGAGAGAGAGAGAGAGAGAGAGAGAGAGAGAGAGAGAGAATGCACCAGGGCCACCACCTTGTGGTTCTGGCTTCTGTGGGTCCTGGGGAATTGAACCCTGGGCCTTAGACACTGGAGACAAGTGCCTTAACCGCTGAGCCATCTCTCCAGCCCCTTTTTCTTTTTTAAAGACATAGTTTCCATTTGCTTTTTGTTCCTCTGTTGCTCTCATTACAAGTTAACTTTGGGTAGAAGGTGAAGTTCACGTGAAGTAAACCCACTCGGTTGCAAGCTGAGGTCACAGAGCCTCAGGAGGGTCCGATGGCTCACACAGCATTCAGAAAGCCAGCCTCACCACCCTTTCCTCCTCCCACAGAGCTGAGGGGACGGGGTGGGGGGAGAAGTGTTGAGGAAGGCTTCTAGTCTCACCCAATGGTACACAGTACCTCAAGGCAGAGGGCGTTGGTAATCTGCTAAAAGACATTGGGAAACTCAGGTCAGATCCCACCTGGGCATCACATCTGGGATGCTGCTTCTATCCTTTCTGTCTTCCCCACCAAATACACTTTTGAAACACTGACATCACAAGATCCCTTTGCCCACGGGGCTCCCAGTACCAACATTTGCTTTGCAGTCTAGGAGAGCGATTAAGACAACTAGATCACTTGCTTGCAAAGTCTGGCAGCCAGGGTCCAATTCCCCAGCACCATGAAAAGCCAGATACATAAAGTACTCATGTGTCTGGAGTTAGTTTTCAGTGGCAAGAGGCCCTGGCACACCCATTCTCTCTCTCAAATAAATAAATAATTTTTTAAAAATGGCTCTGCAATTCAGGGCTCATCAGTTCAAACTACTCAGCCATTCTGAGCATCCATTTCTTCCTCTGTCAAGCAGAAATGATAGCGCTATGGGGGAGATTAACTCGAGGGGCAACCTGTGAGAAGTCCCTAGAATAGATAAGAAACAGTATGTATTATTCTGATCGTTATTATCATCATTCGCTTTCACTGAGGGTGGGGGCAGGGCAAAGGCTGGACCAGGCTAAGGTGAGGAACTGTGTCTGCGTGTGCTGCTTCCTGAAGCAGACAGAACCTCCTTCCTGCAGGGTTCAGGAGAAGTGGGGAGAGTCTGCAGACTTCTGATCTCTGGCCTGGGATGCTTGCACCTTACCTACTTGGCCTCCTGGGTACTGACAGTCAGGATGTTGCTGTCCTACTCGCCTCCGTCAAGAGGTCACAGCCAGCCCTGGGATTCTGGAAAATTCCATGAGCCAGCTTGAGGAAGTAGTAGAACAGAGAAGAAACTGCAGTGTCACTCGAAAGGAGTTTCTTAGCTTCTCTAAGTCTTGTTGAAGAGACAGGTGGGCACAGTTCCAAGTCTAGAGCAACCACGACTAATCATGGGAACGTGAGCAAGTGTCTCACTCAGCAGGATCTCAACAAGGTCAATGACATCTACAATTATTATGTAGGATATCTTATAGGTCATACTTACCAGTCCATAAATAATGCCAAATATAGCATTATTCAAAAATACATAAACGCCTGCTGTTTGCGGACTATGTACCAGCTGGAAAAGTTAACCAACAGGTGAACTCATAGATCTTCAGTAACTCTATCTTATGATGGAGAAACATCTGGGTACAGAGAGGTACCCAAAATTACAAGAAGTGGCAGAGCTGGGCATTCAGCCACAGGCAGCCAACAGCAGAGCCAACAACCTTCTTAAAAACCACACACACTGCCTGGGCTCAGCTCCTGCCTGGTGGGAACAGGCAGGAGCTGTGTATGAAGCCTCCGTGAGTGTGGGTGCCCTTCTGGCCTTGCTAAGAAAAGAGCCTGGGAGGCAGGGGTGTACATACAATGCCTAAAGCGGACTTTTCTAACCCCCTTAAGACAGGATTTCATGATGGAGCTCGGGCTGGCTGGGAACAAGCTATATATAGACCAGGCTGCCTCCTCCTCCCACCTCTGCCTCTGGAGTGCTGAGATCCTACTATTTCTGGCTAAAAGTAGGTTTTTGTATGTTTGTTCTGTTTTTAAAAATTATTTATTTGCAAGAGCGAGCGAGAGAGAGATATAGAAATTTGTTTATTTACTTATTTGTTTATTTGAGAGTTTGAGAGAGAGTATGGTCATATCAGGACTTCTTGCTGCTGCAAACTAACTCCAGATGCATATGCCACTTTGTGCATCTAGCTTTATGTGGGTACTAGGGAACTGAACCTAGACCAGCAGACTTTTCAAGCAAGCGCCTTTAACCACTGAGCCATCTCTCTGTTTGTTTGTTTTTTTAACCATAAACAGCAACTATCTTCATACAGGAACTCATTTCAGTTCAATGAACATTCACAGCAGCTTTGGGAAAAAAAAAGGAATACTGAAATCACAGGAAACCTGAAGAAGAGCTGGTCATTGCAGTTTATACCTGTAATCCCAGCACTTGGGATTCTGAGGCATTTTAGGTTGAAGGCCAGCCTGGGCTATACAAGGAGTTCTAAGACAGCCTGGGTTACAAAGTAAGACCCTCTCTTAAAAACAGGAGGGGCTGTAGAGCTGGCTCAGCTGTTAGAGAGTGCTTGCTTGTAAGGCCTGATGGCTCAGGTTCAAGTCCCCAGTACCCACATAAAGCCAAATGCACAAAGTGGCACATGCGTCTAGAGTTCCTTTGCCCTGGTGTGCTGTGCTCACTCTCTCTATCTGCCTTTCTTTCTGTCTCTCAAATAAATAAATAGAATTTTTTGTTTGTTGGTTTTTCCAGGTAGGGTCTCGCTCTAGCCCAGGCTGACCTGGAATTCACTCTGTAGTCTCAGGGTGGCCTTAAACTCACAGGGATCCTCCTACCTCTGCCTCCCGAAGGCTGGGATTAAAGGTGTGCGCCACCACGCCCGGCTAGGTCACTCATTTGTTTTTTAATCTTAATCTACATTCCCTCACAACCTGATAATTTTATTTGTTTGTTTGTTTGTTAGAGAGAGAAGAGGAGAGAGAAACACAGAGAGAGGGTACTGTAGACAAACTCCAGCTGCATGTGCCACTTTGTTCATCTGGCCTTATATGTGTATTGGGGACTTGAACCCAGACCATCAGGCTTTGCAAGTAGATACCTTTAACAGCTGAGATATCCCACCAGCCCCAGACTCAATCATTTGATGAGTGTTTATTTGTACTCTATCAAATGTTTGGGGGCAACTACGATGTACAGGTGTATTGTTAGGTGTTAAGGATGAGCAGTGCCCTGGCATGTCAGGTGTTCTGATCCACATGTGCTCACGTGGACACTCCTTCCTACCAACACCCTCATCTGTTGAAGAGACCAAGCCACAGTGCTAGTATGCCCTGCAGAGCTGACCCACAGATTGTTGGTCAAAGCCTCCACCTCCTGGAGCTCACAGTGTTGGACACAGTGCAGGTTGTCAGGGCCCCAGTAGGAGGTACAAGCATGAGGAGCTGCTGCCTTGGAGATCTGGAGGGTTTCTGGAGGAAAAGGACAAACAGTCCTCTGTATGTACATTCTGTGAGAACCCTTTCACCCAGGTTCTTGGACCAGGTAAGTATTGCTGCCAAAGGAAGGAGACGGTGAGAGAAGAGAGAGTTGGAGAGGTCAGGAACCTGAAAGAACCTTGGACAGTTGGCATTAAAAACTGTCGAATGGTCATACGCTTTGGCCCAATTATTCCACATCTAGGAACTCACAGCAAAGGAACAGGCCCTAGTCCTTAGCTGGAGGAGTAGGAGTAAGGCCACAGAGCTGGGGTACTCATTGTGGGGATTTTAATCAGGCCACACCACTTAGCCCACTAGCTCTGTGACCTCGAACAAGTCATTTACTCTGCTCTCTCTGCTCGAATGTCCAAATTAATAAAATGGGGGCAACAATAGCATCTAACTCAAAAGGTTTTGGTAGAGACCACATGTAAACAGCAAATCTATCTCTATTTCTATATCTACATATAGGCTTGAAGAACATTGGAAACAACCTAAGATTTCCAACAATAGGAATTTGCTCATGGAAGATCCATAAAATACCACACAAATACTGAAACACCAGGGCTGGGATGTCACTCAGTTGTAGAGTGTTGGTCTAGCATACATGAAGCCCTGGGTTCAAAGCATCACATAATACTGGATGTGGTGCTACACACCTACAATCCTAATACTTGGGAGGTAGAAGCAGGAGGATCAGGAGTTCAAGGTCATCCTCAGCTACATAGCAAGTTCAAGGCCAACCTGGGCTATGTGAGACCTTACCTCAAAAAAAAAAATCTGGCTGGGAAGATGGCTCAGTAGTTAAAGGTGCTTGCTTGCAAAGCCTGCCACTCCAGGCTCAATTTCCCAGCACCCACATAAAACTGGATGCAAAAAGTGGTGTATGCGTTCTGATTTCATTTGCAGTGGTAAAAGACTCTGCTGCCTTCTTCCCAAGCACACAAATGCAAATTAATTAATCATATTAAAAATCTAAGTGCTGGGCTGGAGAGATGGCTCAGTGGTTAAGGCACTTGCCTCCAGTCTAAGGTCCTGGGTTCAATTCCCCAGTACCCACATATGCCAGACCCAAAAAGTGGTGGCCCTGGTGCATTCTCTCTCTCTCTGTCTCTCTCTCTCTCTCTTTCTCTCTCTCTGTATCTCTCTGCTTGAAAATGAATAAATAAAATATTTTTAAAAACCTAAGTGCTTTAGAAAAAAAATTTTTTTTTTTTTTGGTTTTTCAAGGTAGGGTCTCACTCTAGCCCAGGCTGACCTAGAATTCACTGTGTAGTCTCAGGGTGGCTTGGAACTCAAGGTGATCCTCCTACCTCTGCCTCCCCAGTGCTGGGATTAAAGTTGTGTGCCACCACACCTGGCTAGAAACATTTTTCAATGGCATGGCTAGACACCCATGTTAAGTGCAAAGGAAAATAAAACCAATTACTAAAGAAACAATATACCTTGGTTGATATTTAAGTAGACTTTTTCAGAAGAAAGCCTAGGAGTTAGACAGCAAATAATTAACTCAGTGATGGCCGGACAATAGCACTATTGTTATCTTTTT
>PVHP010038429.1:0-16914 GCA_004024765.1 Zapus hudsonius | reverse complement strand
ACTTTTTAAATCACAAAACATTATGCTTGACTTGTATCTTACATGAATGCCCAGGCCTGACCCCCCCCCCAATGCTGATCCACCTGTTCTGGAACCCATGTATGTAGATTATGTAGCTGTTTAATTTGTATTTTTTTCAAAAGTTGATTATTCGGGGGAACCTCGGCTCTTTTTATTCTCGTCTCCTACTACATCTCACATTTGGGCTTTTATCTTTATATTTGCTACTTCATAGTCACAAATATCCATTCATTGCTCTAGAAAGAAAGAGGAATCAGGGGTACTTACCCCCAAAAGCTCATTTTCAACGTCTGAAAAGTTAGAGGGGGTTGAAAATGAAATTGTCTCCCTAAAAATTTGCTATGTCTCATTGGCTAGAACATGTCCATCGTTGGCCAATCACTAAATACATTTGAGCCAATCAGAAAAACGTGTAGGGACCCTGTGGTTGTTTGAAAAATGTCCCCTAATAGATTCAAAAGTTTATTACAATTGTAAATTGTCTCCAGCCAGTTCTGGCTGGAGAAGGTGTGTCACCTTGGCCAGATCCTAGGGTTCAGCCCTAAGGTGTTTCTGGGGTGGGTCTGGAATTCTAGCTATACATATGCAAAAAGCAGTCTGAGCTCAAGCCTGGAGTTCCTCTTGTTTGCTAGTTTTGGAGTGTGTTTGCTTGAGGTGCTGGTGGTGGGCTTTGGTCTGTCTCTGCTTGGATCTGTGAAAGGGAGCCAGCCTTCTTCCTTAACTTCCCCTGGATCTGTTAATTTCAATAAATACCTTCCTCCCCAAAATTGTGCCTGGTTTGGAGATTCATCCCAGCAAGGTGTGGCTGACTATGACAGACAGATACTCCCAAGGTTCAAAGACTCTCTATCCCAACTTCTCAACACATTAGGCTTATACGATCAGAAGAAGAGGAGTATTGGTTGACTCTGCCAGGTCTGACTCCACATCTCTCAGGTGGATGATTGCTATGTGTTTCAGGTGTGTGTGTGTGTGTGTGTGTGTGTGTGTGTGTGTGTGTGTGTGTGAAATGATCTTCAGATCATGAAAGCACCACAGGCAGGAGACATTGCATCATCTAACTGGTTAGTAAATGCTAAGGAGTGAATGAAGGGGAATGGTCCCATGGAGGATAGGAAAGAATAGCCATCTCTGTCCCACATCAATGACTTCCAACCCCAAACCTCATGATGCCTCCATTGGAAGGGATCAGCATGCTGATGATTTAAAATATCGACTCGGACCTCATCAAGAGGAAACTATATTGAGTGCTAGGAACTTAAATTTTGGACATTTCCCAGGTGACCCTTTTGCCCATTAAAATGGAAATCCGTGGACTTGCATGACCGGGGATAATCCAGGGAGGTGAGGGCCCATGCTCTTGGGTATTCTTGCACATGCTGTGGGTCATGGGAGCATGGGAGCAAGGACGGGAATCAAAGGAGAAAGTGGCTGAATAACAGGGCCTCTGTCTCGCACAACCTCTCCCGCAAGGTAATCACTCAGCACTGGTGGCAACTTTTATTATTGTTGACAATTTTCTCCAACGCCAGGGGACCTAGACCCTAATGGTCGCTTCAGCCATGGTTCACTTGTTTGGTCACCATCTGTGAAATGAAGCCTCAATCACTTGGGTCTGCTTGCAATAGACACCATTGAAGTCTCCCAGTCCAATCCACAGGGAGCAGTAGGCTGTTTCCAGTGCAGCCTGTAGGTCAAAGAAAACTTCAGGCCTTAAAATTGTTTTTAAGGCATTTGCAAGATTCATGCAGTATCTATAAAGCATATAGAGCCCCTCAATAGAAAGACAGCAAAGTCAAAGAGTAATGATTGGTGGGTTCTCTATTACCCAGCCTGAAGGACAGATGATAAATTACTGCAAACCTTTAACAGAATGTTTAAAAGTTCCATGGACCATAACAACACAGCATGTGTGTAGTTAAATAGCTGGATGTGATTGAGTAGACATTTTCTTGCTCCATTTTCAAACAAGTTAATCAAGTTATCAGTGATTTTCCCAGGCTGTTCCTTACAGAACTAGACCTCAAATCATTATCAAATTCAAATATATACACAAATACACAACCCAATGTGTGTACAGAAACATTGTGGGATGCACATGATCAATGATTATAAATTTTAAATATTTTTATTCATTTATTTGCAAGAAGAGAGCCAGAGAGAGAATGAGTACACGAGGGTCTCCAGCCACTGCAAACAAACTCCAGATGCATGCACCACTTTGTGCATCTGGCTTTACATAGGTCCTGGGGAATCGAACCCCAGTTGTTAGGCAGGAAAGTGCCTTAAACTGCTGAGCCATCCCTCCAGTCCAGGAATTTTAAATGTAGATTGTATGTCTCTACTGGTCATTCTTTGACTCCTGTTCCCTACAAGCTCTGCATGCTGCTGAGTTTTCACAAAGTGGAGATGAAAGGATGGGCAATTTATTCAACACCAAGCTGTTGGTAGTCACTGGAGGCTCAGTTCTAATCAAGAGCTCTTGAGCCTTGGACTTTTTGCTATGTTTCTTGTAACACTAAGGATATGGGACCTTTGCAAAACTTACAGAGGAGACATTTCCAGGCGCCACCCAAGTAGGCTGGAGAGGCCATCTGCACATCACTGCCTGGCCAAGGGCAGAGCTCAGAACTTCATATTCTGTGGTTACCCAGAGAGGCTTTTGATTTCTGTTCTCTTACTTCTCTTGGTCGGTCAAGTGGCCTCTGACCTTTTCTTTCTTGCATCTGATCGGGGGTCCTCGCACATGCTCATTTCTGCAGTTGGTCAGATTGTTTTGATCACAGAGCTATCAAACCTGGGAGTGAGAGAGAGGCCCAGACAAAATTAGACAGAAGTAGAAACAATAAAAGACAAGAGAGACGTCCATGAGATTGACAAATTAGAATGGCATAAATTTCAGCCCAAATCTTCCAAATCCATCCATGGCATACAGGACAACAGAGATCTCCAACAAGAGGCTAGAGTCTACCTGACTGATTCCTGGGATCACTGAGGGCTTCCAAACCCCACCCTCTGCCAGAACATAGCGCCCAGGCTTAGAGAGGGCAAATGCCTTCACTGATCTCATAGCTAAAATATGTGAGTTAACACGGGACCCCAGTCTGCTGGGAGCATGCCCGAGCTTCTGGCACATTGCTTAGACGCCTGATGCAGCATGTGTGGACGAGGAGGTCCAGGGCTCCCTCCTCTTAAAGGCTCCTCTATTTCACCTTCAGAGGCATATAATAATAAGCATGGAAGCCTGAGCAAGGAAGTGCAGGGTGAGTTTAGATAACCTTTGTAAATGCTTTGGACAACAGAGAGCTGATTTGAGTTTCTGACCTTCCGGTTGTTTGTAGACATTAGGACCAGCGTCTTAATGTCTGTGAGCCTCAGTTTCCTCATCTGTAAAACAGCTATATCAACCCGCCTCCCATGGTTTTCATTGTAAGTAACTAAAGGAACACATAACTAGATACTAGACTCAAAATTAGCAGCTGATATATGGAGTTAAAATAATAGTCGCCGATGAAGTTTTATACCAAAAAGACACTCAAATTCTAAAACCTTTCTTGTGTCCTTGTGTTTGGAGAACAACACCACAGAATTGTGTATATTTTGCAGTTGAAAATACCTTCACTTGTGTAGGTCATCTAGGATGGGCTGTGTTTCACTGAATTAATCTTGTTCCAATTTCCAGCAATCTAGAGAGACCCACTGCAGCAAGCCCTCAGGGTCCAGACCTTAGCCTGGGCCAATTCCAGTCCACAGCCACAGTTATTAACCTGCCCACCTGAAGCTGGAGGGTGCTCTTGGGAGGGAATTACATGTGTTAACCCAACCATTGCATTCAATACAACTTGGTAACTACTTTAATTAAATCACACTCAATCAAACACACAAGCATGTGCCATGGGTGCTAAGTTCCAGAATAAATAACCTCAGTGCTCGCCTTGGTCAGAGCCCATGTCTTTGTGGACTAATTTGGGTTTGTCTGATGCCTTCACCTGGTTACACTGAGGCCCTCCATTGCTGGAAGGGGACCACCAAGGTGATGTGTCCTTCTCGGAACGTCATATCAGAGGGTACCTGATGTCAAGGTGTGTCATTACTGGTCATGTTTACACCAAGTGTTTGCTTGGTGAAGCCAGTGATAGGTAAAGTGGAAACTTGAAGGTATTTTTTCTTCTGTGATAAAGTTCCTGTTTTTTCCTCATAATGAACTGGCTTCTTGCACAGAGAAGTTTTGAGATTATGCAACACGGTATTTCTCACGCTTTTGCCCACTGATTTTATTACTTGCTGGTTTTGAGTATTGCCTTAATTAGAATATATATGAAGAGATGAGAGAAAGTAGATGATGAAGTGGGAGAGATGGAATGGGAGAAAAAGAGGTCCCTTTTAGACGGTATTGCCAGGGAAGCCTTCTCTGACAAGGCGACGTTTGAGCTGAGACATGAATGGCAAAAAGCCAGCCTGAGTGACATCAGAGAGAAAAGCCTCCAGGTGGAGCACACAGCAGGGGAGGACACCTATGGCCTAGACAAGCGTGAGGGAAGGGAATCAGTCAGGCATGTCTGGCTGCAAGTGCATCAGGCCAAGGGTAGCAGATGAAGATGCAGAACACAGGGAGAAAGACGTCTCGGGGTGAGCTCCAGGGGCAGCAGGAGCTGTGGAAGTTCTCCATGTTCAGTCAGTGTCTTTCATCAGCTCCGTTCCCTCCCTATAGTGCCCAGCTGGGGAGTCACGAGGCACATCTGCTACCTCAGTGTAAATTTTGAAAGATTAAAGTGCAGTTAAATATTTTTAAATTCAGAGACCCTTCACCACATCAGCAGCATTTTTCGTGCCCAGTAGCTCTCTTGTGGGTTAGAGCTGTAGAACCTGCCATGACGGCAAGTTCTTGTTGGGTTTTGAGTCATGGCCCCCTGCGATCGAGCCTGTATCTCTCTGGCCAGCAGGAGACGGACTCCATCGAGGAAAGGTGAACGCGCAGCCAGAGACTCACATACATGCGGCTGGGAGAAATGTCCAGGCAAATCCCGGAATTTTATTCCAATATCCATCATATATATAACCCAAGGACACATTGTCTCTTTCACAAGGGAGCTCAGGAAGCAGAAACAAAGCTATTAGCATTACTTCTATCACCTCTGCCTCCAGGGGACACGGGTGTGCTAGGATCAAAAGGCATGAGTTACCATGCTTGGGGCTCAGACCAAAAGGTATAGGTCATCTCATCCGGCTGCATATTATATTCTAAAACTTAGCTCACAGATATTCAGCCAGGCTGGGTCCCAACAGTTCTAAGGAACAATACTGTGGGTTTGTCTTCTCGAAGGCATTCTTCATGTCAGGTTCGATAGGAAATATGCAGCCGAGTGAGTGATGACTCTCATTTCCCAGTGACTTCAAGGTTAGTGGACAAATATGTGAATAAACACAATGCCAGGCTCCGTGTGTGAAGAGCTGTAGTCTCTGGAATAGAATAGAAGGCAGAAATAAACCCACATGGCCACAGCCACTTAATTCTTGACAAATCTGTCAAAAACATCCATTGGAGAATAAGTAGCCTCTATAACCAAGAGTCTTGGAAAAGTAGATTTCCATATGTCAAAGAATGAAGTTAGATCCATATCACTGACTCTGTATAAAAATCAAGTCCAAATGGATCGTGGCCTTAATGTAAGACCTGAAACTTTGAAACTTATAGAGAAAAGGCTTCAAGATAGAAGCATAAGCAAATACTCCGTTAACACAGGAAACAATCCCAAGCATTGACAGAAGGGATTATATGAAACTAAAAAGTCTCTCCACAGCGAAGGCATAATCCTGGGACTGGAAGTCTTTGCCAACTATGCTTCAGTCAAAGAGTTAATGTCTGGGATATATAAAGAACTGCAAGGCTGGAGAAGTGGCTCAGGGGTTAAGGCACTTGCCTCTAGTGCCTAAGGCCCCAGGTTCAATTCCCCAGTACCCACATAAGCCAGACCCACAAGGTAGTGGCCCTAGTGCGCTCTCTCTCTCTCTCTCTCTCTCTCTCTGCTTGAAAATAAATAAATAAATAAAATATTTTAAAAAACTGCAAAAATTAAACACAAAAAGCTAAATCAGCACATTAATAAATGAACGAATGTACCAAGTAGTCTCAAAAACAGAAATGCAAGTAGCCAATAAATCCTTGAAAAACTGTTCAACATCCTTGGTCATCAGGGAATGTAAATTAGAAGTGATTTGAGATTCCCTCCCACTCTGGTCAAAATCACGATCGTCGAGAAATCAAGTGACCACAAATGCTGGAGAGGAGCTTGGAAAGAGACCCCATTGCTGGGTGGAATGTAAACTTACACACAAGAAATCAGCACGGAGATTTCTCGAACAAATAAAAACAGAACTGCCATATAAGCCAGCTACAGCACTCCTGGGTATATCTTCCGAGTCGATATACCAGAAATATACCTGCCCAGCTATGCTTACTGCTCCCTTTGTAACCAGAAAATGGAACCCGTCTAGATGTAGCACACGTAGGCGGCGGGATTTTATCCAGCCATAAAGAAAAATGAATTTGCAAGGAAATGAATACAAACGTAAATCGTTTAGTGAAATCAGCTAGACTCAGAAAGACAGAAGATGCATGTTTTCTCTTAATATCAAACCTATATTTAAAATCCTATATGTGCTTGTATTTCGATTTATGTGTGTGTGTGTGTGTGTGTGTGTGTGTGTGTGTGTGTGTGTGTGTCCATCTCGAAACTTGGAAGCGGATATTGAGAATGGAGGGAGATTTCCTAAAGAAGGTGGGAAACCCAAATGGTAACAGAGCAGATATGATAAAAAAACAGAAGGAGGGGCTAACTTGGGTGAAGGAAAGGAACCAATCAGAGAAGGGCAGTGTGGGAGGGGCATGAAGGAGAACAGAGTATAATAACACATGTAGACAGAGATGCCCTGATGAAATCCAGGGCTCTGTATACTAACCTAAAAACTGATTTAAAAAATCAAAATGGAAACGTAAAAGGGACTCATGATCATGGCAGCAAAAAGATAAAAAATTCTGTGTGCTTCAGATTTCAAGCCAACAAAAAGGATCCATGGGGGAAAAGCACTTAGCTCTCTAAAGAGTTTGGTAGAATTCTTTTGGATTGAGAGGCAGGAGTGCCTGATGAAGGTTTGCTCTTGGCTGAGGTTTTAGAGGTAGTGAGTTCAGGATGAAGATGTCAAATAGTCCGGATTGACTGCAGTCTGGCCGTATGTGTGGGAAAGTGAGCGAAGAGATTAACAGATACAGTGTGAAGAGTCCTGGAACCAAGATAAAAAGATTATCTTTCCTAGAGGTGGTGGGGGAACTATTGATTTTTTTTTTTTGCCAACAAAATAATATTGGAGTTGTGTTTCGGAAAGATTGGTCAATCCAAAATATATTCTGTGTCATGTGGTCGGGGTGAGAGACGCTCACAGAGTGGGAAATCCATTTGCAATAGGCAGAGGATCGGAAGTCTGTTTGCAACAGACACAAGAGGGTTGGGAACCTATTTACAATACGCAAGAAAAGGATTGGAAATGTATTTGCAGCAGAGCAGGTGCAGAGGTCATTCCTGTTCCGGTATATTTTTCTGAAATCTAAGAGCATTCGCAAGCATATGAAAATGAGCTACTTGAAGTATAGCATTTAAAAATAAGCCAGGAGGAGCTGGGCATGTAACTCAATTGGTAGAATCCTTGCTAGCATGAATAAGACCCTGGATTCAATCCTCAGGACTGGGCATGGGAACCCAAGTCTATAATCCCAGCACTAGAGAGGAAGAGGCAAGAGGATCAGAAGTTCAAGGGAATCCTCATAGGGATTTTGAAGTCAGCCTAGATTAGAAATCCTTTCTTTTAAAAAAAGTTTTTGGGCTGGAGAGATGGCTCAGCGGTTAAAGCACTTGCCTCCAGTGCCTAAGGCCCCGGGGTTCAATTCCCCAGGACCCACATATGCCAGACCCACAAAGTGGTGGCTCTGGTGTGCTCTCTCTCTCTCTCTCTCTCTCTCTCTCTCTCTCTCTCTCTCTCTCTCTCTCTCTCTCTGTAGCTCTGCTTGAAAAATGAATAAGTAAAATATTTTTTAAAAAAGTTTTGAGATTTTAAAACATCCCACCTTTCCTTTACAGCCCACGGGATTTGATGAAGCTAGTCCATCTTTTAAGTGCTCTTATTAGCTGTCCGTCCACTCACCCATGTGGGGGTTTTCTAAACTTGGGTGCTCATAAGACCCCCTTTAGGAAGTTGGGGAGATAGCTCAGTCAGGAATTGGCTGAGTTTATTCCCCAATATTCACACAGATGTCAAGGCATGGTTGAATAGCACTGTAATCCCAGCACTGTGACTTCAGAGACAAGAGGATCGATCCCTGGTGCCTGCTAACTAGCTAACCTAATTGATGGACTCCGGACCAACAAGAGACCGTCTCAGAGGATGGGTGAGGAAGATACCCACCATTGTCTTCTGGCTTCTGCAGTCACACACATTTGGGCCATTCTTACAGTACAGAGCCCCCAGCCCCACCAGAGCCTCTGACTGGAGACTTTAGACCAGAGAATGTGCATTTTAACAAGAAGGTGATTAGGTTGCTCAGTGACCTAGAAAACACCCCAGGTCTGATCCCCTGCCCATTGCATAGAGGCTTTAGCAAGTATAGATAGAAAAGTTCCTCTCCCTTAGGCCTTTCTCCCGCCTCCATGAATCAGAAGACTGAAGAGACTGTAACAGATTCTTTGCCATTGTCACAATTTCATTTCATTTTAGCAACTTAAAATAAGGCTTTATGAATTATCCCTTCGTGGTTTGTTGTTTGTTAGTTAGTTTTCTTTTTTAATTTTGGGTTTTCGAGGTAGGGTTTCGCTCCAGCCCAGACTGTTCATTTTTCTTTACCGCTTATTCTTGGCATTTCTTGGGCCTTTGCCCTATCTGAGGACAAGGCTCTGTTGGAGTCACTTCCACAGCCCCTGACATGGCCTCCTCAGCGCTCTGGCTCCACAGGGAACACAGAGGTTCTCATAACATGCCGGATTAGAGTCATTAACAAAATCATTTCACAGGTGAAATTCCAATGTCTCAAAGGGTAAAGATAAAATGTCTGAGCGGTTGGTTTTGAACCTAGGTCCCTGAACCCATCACTCCAAGGGTTTTGTCTTTGACCAGCATGGCCTCCCAGATGGTAGATAAAGGAAGGTCTGAGATGCTAATGTCCTCCCAACACTGAGGTCATACAAACATGAATGTCCCCAAGAAAATAGGAGAGGGAGGGCATTTTCCCTTTCTGCCCTTTGGTTTGCTTACTGCCATGGCTTTGGACTTCAGCCCCTTCTGTTTCCCTTTCTCCAATTACATGCCCTGGTGGGATGGGACTCACAGGCAGCTGCTCCATTAGCCCATCCTAATCACCAGCGTCCCCAATTTACAGGTACCTGGCGAGTCAAGAGCGTGATAATTATGGATCCAATTCCATGCAGATAAGGAGCTTTCACAACACAGCCCCCCTTTCTTCCAAATTCGTCACACTGAGACAGAACACCTGAAAAGGACCCTCAACAAGTCCCTTGGCAACTCCTGCTCTGGGCGACATAACAGTGGAGTTCTGAGACAAGGACCTCCCCTGATCAGACAGCTCCTGTAGGGAAGCAACTGGAGAAGGAAAGACATCCCTGAGGCCTCGGCTCCTGTAGCCAGGCTCTTGGGGTCCTTGATTCCCCCAAGGGCTTCTCTGCAAGAGATGAAGCAAGAGGAAAAGGAGCAAACAGTGTGTCTGACAGACTCTTCATCAATAGAGGCTCCTATGCAGCAGCTGGGCAGACACCACCATGAAGTCTCCTTACACAAGTCTGCCACACAGCTTCAAGATGATGTCCAAGGTCAAGGTCACCACCTTGGGAAGGTGTCTCTGCTTCCATCCACCCACTCACTAACCTATAAATATACTTCTGGTAGGCCCCAGGGAACCTCATTTAGGCCTTCGGTTCCCTGGGGAAATTTGAATTAATCCCTTGGGTGTCTGGTTCTCTGCTGTGCTGTGAGATACCATATCTGATCCTTCTCACTGGCCTACCCCCTAGTTTCTGTCACACTGAGTGTTTCCTACATGTTTGTCCAAAGAATAAACAAACACATGAATTCCAAGATGGCAGAATAGAACAGCTTGCTACAACTGCTGAGCAGATGATCATGCAGACAGATTGTTTCTGTCCTTTATGTAATAGTGGATAAGACAGTCTAGGGCACCCTTCGTACATGTTTGCCTAATGAGAGAGCATATCCATCAGTTCCATGGATGGCATGTCCTACAGCTTTCTGAAACTAGTGGGCTGATTATCATGCCGAGAGAGAGAGAGAGAGAGAGAGAGAGAGAGAGAGAGAGAGAGAGAGAGAGAGAGAGAGAGAGAGAGAGAGGCTCTGTCCTCTGTGCCTCTCTGCAGCTGGGCTCCAGCAATGGGTGCTACGATTTTGACAACCTAAAGCCGAGGGATTTGTGTTTGTTTTAACAGCCTGGACATTGAAAAGTTGGAATGGGTTAATGGCCTTGGAAAGCATTTGAGCTTGAACGCCAAAGAGAATATGAGAAGGTGCTCCAAGCACGGGCACCTGGAGAGCTCGAGACACCTTTAAGGTTTCTTCCAACCTTGAGGCTCTGCACTCAGATTTGCTTTTATTCACCTGCACGGCTGCTTTATTGGTCTGAATATATATGGGGATATTTTTCATCTTCCAAAGTGATCCGAAGGCAGCCTCTCCACTTACCTATGGAGCTTTAGGTGGGAACCGTGGATTGACTTATAGTGTGGCTGACTCGTCCGGGTGTGATTCACTGTGCTCTGTAGATGCCCCCCAACACATATATCACTGTGGCTGCCGGTCCAAGATGACACTGTTATTTCCCCACCTGTGCAAACACAGCTGTAAAAAATGATGCAGGGCCCGGCCAGCCATCCTTCCCGGTGTGCAGACCAGGGAGCACACACCCTCTGGCTCAACCGCACGCACACCCTTTTCTGAATTTCAACACTGGATTTGAAGCCTGTTAAAAGAAGAAGAAAATTGCATTGCAAATGTACTCACATTACCAGGGAAACCAAACCAGTCTGCTTTGGAAATCGCTGCCCAGGTACCTTCCACCTGAGGTCCCCAGAAGCTTGGGCGCTCTCTGTGGCTCCCGAAATCAAAAGGATCCCCAGCAGTTTCAGCAAACAAGTGGGCTCTGAGCCTTCTCTCTTTGTCAAGGATTTGGTTCAAACTGTGTCTGCTAGCAGTAAGATACAAAAGGGAATAAAAGAAGTCTGTAAGGTATAGCTTTGAACACTTTTTCAGCAAGCACCACAGGAAAGAATAATAAACCATAAATTGCTGCATCTGGCCTTAAATTTATAAAGAAAACGATAATGCAAGAAACCAAATTTATTACTCGCCTTTGTCATTTTAAGAAGCGAGTTTGGATTCCTCGCTATTTTTTTTTCACCCTTTTATTTCCTCAATTGTGAAACTGAATCAAAGGCAACATCACTTTTTCTCGGCCCTCTCATAACAGCACCCAGGCTACAAATTTACACAAATTTAAGCGGCTAAGAGCAGGAAAATTGGGGAGTACTAAGCCCCTGTTACCCCAAAGATATGTATGGGTGGGTATTCGGTTAGGAAGCAACCGGGAGCTCACCTGAAGAGCCTGATCCATTGAACCTGAGATTTAAAGTAGCCATCTGAGTTCAAGGTGAAGCCCCTCCACATGTCCCCTAGACCCCCTCTTCGTACCAGAGGTGCCATTAAGTCGTGTCATCCCTGATAGAAAGAGCCTGTGGAGCAAGGATGGGGCCTGACTGCAGCTTTTCCTGTGTGTCCAGCCAGTCAGGACGGATTCTGCTGCGGTCCCTAGGTCAGGGGCCATCTTCTAGGACTGCCTAGGAATCAACACAGAGTCACCACTGTGCTGCTCAAAATAAGTTCCCACTGTTCCCAATCTGACAAAAGCACCACGTGCCAGGAGACCTGTTCTGCTTGGATTCTTGGCCCTGGTGCTTCCTGGATGCCACGGTGGCTTATCTGAATGCTGCCCACCCAGGTTCCTGCAGCAAGTCACAAAGCACAGCGCTGGCCTTTTGTGACTTTTTGTTCGCTTGCTTGTTGGAGACTGGGTGTGTCTATACAGCCCAAGGCTGATCTGGAATTGGCTGTGTAGGGTGGGATGGCTTTGAATGCTCCATCCTCCTGCCTCGGCCTCTGGAGTGCTAGGGTTATGGGTATGTGCCACCATCCCCAGCTTCTGCACAGAGTTCATCAACAACAGCTTGGAGGGTATCAGGGTAAGGGGGTGCTGTGTGCCCCTCTTGCCCCCCTCAGACCAAGGTGGGAGTTAGCCCAGTGGTGCCTCAGGGTCCCAGCCCAGCTATCATCACAGGAAACGGAACCAAATGCAGTATGTCTGTGACGAGGTCAGAGGACCCCAAGAGGATAGGGATGCAGAGAAGAAATGTTACCTGGCCTACCTGGTGCATTGACATTGTCCTTGCTTCCTGGGCCACTCCTGACACCCCAGGAAGTGACTTGGATAGAGGCTGAGGATGAATAGTTTCAAATCTCCGCACCGGGAGAAAACCTTTCACCAGACTCTAGAAGAATGTAAGTGGTGACGCAGTGCCCCTCCCAGAGATACATAGAGTGTAGGTAGCTGCTCTTACCCCCCTTATTGTTAATCCAAAGGCTTTATCCACATTGTGGTACTATCTTCATTACAATCCCATGGAGAAAATGGCCTTGTCCCAGAAAATGCAGAGTATATAGTCCTTATAAAATACAGTTGGACCTGCTGCAATGACACCTAAGAACTGGATCAGCTCACTGTTTTCATCCAAGTCCATGGATGCAATAATGCTCATGATCTATTCGTAATACCAAGTCCTCAGGATGGGGACGAGTGTAACGGCGCAGCTGGGGATTAGAATTTAAAGAGTACCCAGCAAATTCCAACGCACCTCAGAACTTAAGGAGTACCCAAACTCTTGTCTATAAAGTTAAAGAATTAAAATTATAGACCACCAGAGGATAAGGTATAGTGGGAGACTTTATTTAAAAGAGAATGGGAAATTACAGAAATCTCCAGCCACCAGTGTGGAAAGAACCCATGGAAGAGGTTTTAACAAAAATCTATGCTGTTCAGCCAAACAAGCAGAATAAGGAAATGAGGAAAAGGTTCATGTGGGAAAATCTTGAGCCCCCACCCCCACCCCAGCCATTATGGCTGGGGTAAGGAAAGGGCTTACCCTCCTAACGCCTGGAAATTTAGAAGTCCTCCTATTGTAGAAATTCCCTGTGACAAACAGACAAAGCCATTTTAGCAAGAGAAGAGTGGAGTTTCATTTATTATTATTATGAATTTAGGAATTTATGTCAGTGGGCCAAGCATAGATGAAGCATTTGGCCCAAGCCCCTGTTACAGAGGGATTTTATAGTAGGACACAGAGATGTGTACGTGATACTAGGCATGTAAATTAACAAGCACAAGGAAGCAGATGCCTACATCTGGCAACTCACACATTTACAATGGGTTCCGGAGACGTTCAGATAATCCTCCCCAGGTCTTCTCCGGCCTCATCTTTTTCCTAACTTCCTTATCACAGTTAAAGCAATTACTTCTTTGTCTCACTGAACTTCAAAGCTCTGGTAGTTTTGTTGTGGTCCGAGGCCGAGCATTCCTCAGAGAACAGAAGACACACACGATAATGCAAGTCACGCAGCGAGGTTTATTTCCAGTATGCTGGAGGTCTGTGTCCCAGCTCAAATAGTTGAACCTCTGACCAAGGACCCCCACTCTGCCTTCTTTACTAGGTTTTTATATGTTTGAATTTACAGGCATGTGACCTTACACAGTTATCTATTATCTTTATGGCACACAGGTCGCTGTTTGAGGTTACAAGCATGGACTCTTCACAGTTATCTACTATCTTCATGGCTCACAGGTGGCTCGTAACCTTTTAACTCACATCCTGGCCACATCTAAGTGGTCACTCTAATCTCATGGCAAACATCTGGTTGTCTATCTACAGACATTCCTTTAAGCTGAGAGAGACCTTCTTTACCAGTGATGACTCTCTTTCTTCCAAAAAGGGAGTAGGGGGCTTTTCAGAGTAGGGGGCTTTTCATCCATCTGTTCCTTTGATCTGTCAAAGCTAATTATGATGGTGAGTTGCCTGTCCCCAACAGTTTCTCACCTCGTGCTATGTGACTGGCCATCTGTAGCCCACAGAATGTAACAGTGAGTAAGGGGGAGGACAGTAAGCCCACACTCATTTTGCTATAGGAAGCCATATGCAGGGACGAGAGGGCTGGACTTTGTTTCAGTGACTTTGAAGACCTCATCCAGGTAAGTCAGAGAGACAGCTGGTTGGTCCATACCTGACCAATCAGTTTTAGCTTCTAAGTTTGAGCTCTAGTTAGAGACACCTACCACTTGTGGGGGGATCAGACCTGGAATCTGTGAACTTGCCTGAAACTGTCAAAGTAGCTCACGGGATAAGGTGACTCACCTTGCAAGTATGAGAATCCAAACTCAATTGTCACCCATTACTTTCCATGTAAAATGCCAGGCAAGGGAGTCTGTAATCCCAGCACTTGGGGAGGAGACAGGAAGATTCCTGTACTGGCCTAGCTGATGAGCTCCAGGCCAATGAGAGACCCTGTCTCAAAGAAGGTAGGTGGCATTCCTGAGAATGACACTGTAGGTTGACCTCTGGCCTGCACACACATGCACACTTGCAAACACACATGGATAATACACACACACACACACACACACACACACACACACACACACACACAAAGCCCTGGAGTTGGTTCAGGACACTTGGCTTCCTGTTAATACTCCACCACCTTGATCAAGTTCCTTCCCTTCCCTAAGCCTCAGATTACCTTGATAAAATACAAATATTGAATTATTGACCACTCACTGCCAACAGGAGACCTAGGCCAGGAGCCATGATCAATAAAATGCTCTTGGGTATTTGAGAGCTAAACAGCATCAGAAACCCCAAGGGAGAGGGCTACAACTGCCAGGTGGGTTTGGAAGAATGTCTCTTCTGAGACTTGTCTGGAGGGAGGGCCTCAGACCTTCCTCCTCTTCCGATGAAGACATGCCTGCGCTGTGATTGTGGGTGATAATGAATGACTTTGCTTAGCTGGTGTCAAATGTCCTGGGAAAACTAACAACGAACAGTAAGCCCACAGCAGAGCTGTCCCTAGATTAAACTCTAGGTTCCTGAACATCTGGAAGGGTAACTGAAATTTAAGCTATTTTTTTTCCGATTCTTATGATGATGTAAACAGCCTTTGGCCACCAGATTTTTCTAAGCCAACACAGGGACACTATTGCACATTATTTTGCATGAAATTCAGTCATTTACATATATTTGCATACTGCTTTCAAAAAGCCTAAATTCCAAGTATGTCAAATAAAAACAAATTAGTGTAATCTACAGCCATTGTATGACAGCCCGGCTTGGGGTCTTTGGTGGTGATGGGACAATGGCTGGAAGAGCCAAGAGCCAGCTTTTGAGAGGATCTGAGCAACCCCCCCTCCCCCACATTCTGTGTGTTCAAGGATACAGACACAACTAGGGCTGAGGACAAGGAACTCTGGGTAATAAAGTCTCCAGCATCTGCAGGTTGTTTATAGGCTGAGCCTGTTTACACCCTTATGTCTTCATTTCAGCTTCCTATGTGCTTGGTAGGACTGGGGATTTAGTAAGGGAACCTGGGAAGTTAAGTGACTTAAGTGGCTTTCACACTAGTAAGTGGTCACACCTAAAAGCACATCTGGAACTGTCCCCCCCCCCCCCCCCCCCCCCCCCCGCCCCTCTAAGCAAGAGGTAAACCATCCCCATGAGGGAAGCCCCCTGGTGGCACAGGGGCATCGTCACCCATCCCGAGATGCATCTGGCCCTAAGTAATTGCCTTTTTATCATTTGAGGCAGTTATTTGAAAATTATGGTAATGGGGTGAAAATATAAGCAGCTTAGAGTTTACTAGAACATTAATCCTCTGGGGATGATTTCTTTTTTTCCCTCTGTGTATCTCTGCGGGACCTTTTCCATTGCATTAAGTAGAATTTATTTTGAGGCTTTTCTCCCTGGATCTGCCATCATGAGGCCACCCTCATCTAATCCACATGTGCTAAGATGTACATAAACTTGGCTAGTGCAGGTCCCAGAATGGAAGGCCTCTGGCTTGGGGACTTCTGCTCAGCAGGAGTGCGGGGAGATATGTCCTGGGCTGCAGGAGTCACGTGACAGGAACCAGGCAGAGCTACAAACAAAGCCTGGCTCTTCTGTCCTTGAGGCCTTGACTCGAGCCTCCCTGATACCCCAGTTCTTTGTCCAGAAAGGCAGTTATACCCAGAAGATAACGCAAGTGTTTTGAGGCTAGTCTGTAAACTGGAAGGAGTCATCTGCATATACTTGGGAGTCTAGGTTTGCTTTTACTTTCCTCATTTTATCCAGACACCATCCATTCCTGAGAAAACAATTAGATCCTGTTAGATTGGAAATGACCACTGTTGTGGTCAGCTTTCTAGTTGCTGCACAGAAAGAACCCAAGCAAAAGCGGCTTGTGGAGGAATGGGTTTATTAGGCTTACGGACTCGAGGGGAGACTCCATTCCGGCAGGGAAAACGATGGCACGAGCAGAGGGCTGGACATCACCTCCGCCACAGCACTGCAAACAGCGGCAGGAAGGTGTGCCAAACACTGGCAAGGGGAAGCTGGCTTATAACCCCCATAAGCCCACCCCCAACAACACAGCTCTAATGAGGTTCTAATTCCCGAATTGCCATCAGCTGAGGATCGATCTATCAGAACACATTCATTTGTTTGTGGGGGACACCTGGATCAAACCATG
>PVHP010038428.1:0-16869 GCA_004024765.1 Zapus hudsonius | reverse complement strand
TGTATGTGTTCATGTGTCTGTGTGCATGTTCATGTGTGTAAGAGAAAAATGCATTTTAGATTATAAGAAATCTAGAAGTCAAACATGTTATTCTCAAAGATTTGTGGCATGATTAAAACTGTGTCTCACAGAGCTGTGGCCGTAACACAGTGGGAGGGGCTTGCTAGCATGCAGAAGGCTCTGTGTTCAATCCTCAGCACTAAGAAAAGTCACATTTTTTATTGACAATCTTCATTCATGAACATAATGTATTTTGATCATAACTCCCTCCATTGATTTTCTTTTGTTCCTCATCCCCCCAAATCCCTTCCATATACCCCCTTCTTTTTTTCCAATCAGTTCTTTATTCCCACCACCCCCGAGGTAGGGTCTCGCTCTAGTCCAGGCTGACCTGGAATTCACTCTGTAGTCTCAGGGTGGCCTTGAACTCATGGTGCTCCTCCTACCTCTGCCTCCCGAGTGCTGGATTAAAGGTGAGCGCCACCACAATGGGCTCCAATGAGTTCCTCTAGCTTGATGCCTTTTTTTCCCCTTCTTTCATCATCCATGACAACATGTTACAGGCCACATATTGTGCAGGTAACAACAGCTGCTGTGAGGTCATGAATGCAGCGGCCACTTTATGTCCAGAAGTCAGCACTCCAAAGGATCCCTCCCCATCCTCCGGTTCTTAAACTCTTTTTTCCTCCACCTCTTTTACAATATTTCCTGAACTTGTGATTCAGATGTCTTATTTGGTGATAAATACTTAACTGTCACTTCTTTTTAGCTTGTCAATGAGTCCTGAAAAAAAAAGTCACGTATTAAAAAATTTTTAATTCATATATAAAACAAAGATGGGGAAACATATATCAACATATTAGAAGCAGTAATTATTTCATGGGGACTACAGGTAGATTTTTTTCTTAAGTTTCTTATCATTTATTTAATAACATCCACTGTTTTGTAATGAAGAAAACATTTCTATTTTATTATTTTATTTTTGGTGTGTTGCACATGTGCACACTGTGTGTGTGTGTGTGTGTGTGTGTGTGTGTGTGTAGCTGCACAGGTCTCGTGTGCATGAGAGTCAAACGCTGTATATTCTCCCTCATCTGCAGTTCCTAACCAGGCTAACCTTAAACTCCATGCAAACCAGTCGGGAGAAGTGAGAGTTTGTGAAAGAGAGGTAAGGAATGGGGGTGGGGGATGACTTAAACATGAAGCTAAACCAAAATTGGTTTGAAATCACAAAATCCTCACGTGCACACTGTAATCTATTGAACAAGTAGTGGGCGTCGTCTGGCAAGAGGGGCCGTGAATAGAAGGGAAGAGAGTCTAAGCCTGTGAAAACTTGATCAATCTGGTAACTCCTGGTCCCAGTCACTGGCTCCTTCCTTCACTGAGCTGTTGACCAAAGTGACCCATGAGGTCCCAAAAACAAGACAGAATTCTGTCAAAGCCCTTGAATACCCACCCCAGGCCTGAGGTAAGATCCTGTTCCTGAAGAAACCACAGAAAGCCATCTATCAGTACCGAGAGATCCTGCAAGGTCCAGAATGGTAACCAGCCCCCAGATGGTAGTTAGTGCAGTGCTGGAAGGCACTGCATAAGCTGCCAGGGGAAGCTGGTCAACAATCATTTTTTAGTGTCAAAGGTTTAAATACCCACACTAAAAGGCAGTTATTTTTAAATTGTATAAGAAGGCAAGACTCAACAACATGATGTGGTGATTTGAATGTAAAATGTCCCCCATAGTCTCATGTGTTTGGGTTTAAGCCTCATACTTAATTCCCAGCTGGTGGAGCCTTTGAGAGGTGGAGCCTCGCTGGAGGAGGTGTGTCACTGGGGGAGGGCCTTGGGATTTGATAGTCCAGTCCTGCTTGACAGTGACAACAAGCTCACCCTCTCTACTTCCTCTCTGTTGTTATGGAGAAGTGACACCTGGCTGTCTGCTCCTGACATGTCTTCCTTGCCATGATGAAACTTCTCTTCCACACTGTCAGCTGGGGCTGGAGAGATGGCTCATCAGTTAAAGGCACTTGCTTGCAAAGCCCAACAGCCTGGACTTGATTGCCCAGTACCCACATTGAGCTAGATGCACAAAGTGGCACCTGTATCTAGAGTTCATTTGCAGTGACAGGAGGCCCTGGCATGCCCATACTCACTCTGTCTGTCTCCGTTTCTTTATCTCAAATCGATAAATAAAAATATTTTTAAAAAATAAACTGTAATCTGGAACTAGGCCCCTCCCATCCATAAACTGCCTCTGGTCAGGTGTTGTGTTCCAGCAACAAGAAGGTAACTGCTACAGCTGCTGTGATGGTTAAGTTTTGATGTCAACTTGACCTTCCAAGTAATCTTGGGTGGTGTTGCAGTCAGCTTTCTAGTTGCTGCACAGAAAGAACCCAAACAAAAGCGGCTTGTGGAGGAATGGGTTTATCTGGCTTACGGACTCAAGGAGAGACTCCATCCTGGCAGGGAAAACGATGGCATGAGCAGAGGGGTGGACATCACCTCCGCCACAGCACTGGAAATAGCAGCAGGAAGGTGTGCCAAATACTGGCAAGGGGAAGCTGGCTTATAACTCCAAAAGCCCGCCCCCAACAACACGGCTCCTTTTAGGTTGTAAAATCCAAACTGCCATCAGCTGAGGATCGATTACCCAGAACACATTCATTTGTTTGTGGGGGACACCTGGATCAAACCATGACAATCTACTATTTCCATAAAGGCTTTGATTACACCATATGGCTACTGTTTTCACCTAACACTAACCTTGACCATGGGCATCTATAGAAATGGCCATTGTTGGCATTCCAACTCTAACCTTAGCTAAACCTATCCCTTTGGGAGAGATTGCTTCGGTGCACATATTGTCACTGTGAATACTGCTTGGCTGTATATATTATGGCTGAGCCTCTGGCTCAAAGTCCTGTTTTGCTATAACTAAAGTTCATGTTTGGGACATCACGTCCTTAGTTGCTCTCGCAGAAATTATTATAGAGTTATCTGAAAAATCCCCAAAATGTCTGAAAATGGAATTTTAAACTTCTAAATATTCCATTGTCAAAAACATTAAAAAATTTCAAAGTATTTTGAACTGAATGACAATGAAGGTATAGCTTTTTTTTTTTTTTGTGGGAAGCTGCTAAATAGTACTCAGGGGAAAGCCATAGTGGTTACACTAGGAAGGAAATATCCAGTGAATAGACTTATCTTCTACCTTGGGAGCCTAATAAATAAGCATAGGAAAAAATAAGGACCAAGTAGAATTTAATGAAATAAAAATAAACCAAAGTTGGTTCCAAAAGAAGATAATCTCTAGGTTGATCAGAATAAAAAGACACAAATTGTCAGTTCCAAGACAGAATAAGGTGACCTCATCCACACCTCCTACAAACATTAAAAGGGAATAAAACAATATTATAAATAATTTTATGTCAAAAAATTAAAAACACAGATGAAATGACCTAATTTTTGAAAACAGAAATCATTATGGTTCACTCAAAAGAAGTAGATAACCTGACCTGCCTTTTATCTATCTGCTCTCTAACCAGAAATTGTCACAAGAAGCCTTTTCACAAAGGAAACTTTAGGACATTTAAGGAAGAAATAATGTCAATTCTACACAATTCTTACCAAAAGCTGGAGAGAAGAGAGTACTTCCCAATTCATCTTATGAGGTCATAATTACCCTGATACTATGATTCAGAGACATTTACAGGAAAAGAAAATCAAAACCCAGTATCTTTTATGAACACAAATGCAAATATTCTAAACTAAATTTGAGTAAACAGAATCCAACAATATATTAAAAAGACAACAAGTCATTATAAAGTAAACTTTATCCCCAGGCTTCAGCATGGAATCAATATTCAAAAATGCCTTAATTCCCCATGTTACTAAAGCAGAAAGGGAAATCCTGACTGTGTCAGTAGATGCTGTAGAAACAACCAAACGTAACATCCTTGCCGATAAAACTTCTCAGAAACCTGGGGTTAGAAGAGAATTTCTTCAATCAATTTTTTAACAGTCCACCAAAACCTACAAGCTATCATCTTACTTGATGGCTAAAGAGTAATCATTTCCCCCTGAGATTGGGAACAGGGCAAGGATGTCCCCTCTCAGAAAACCACTTTAGGGCTGTGGAGATGGCTTTGCAGTTGAGAGAACTTGTGGCTTAAGCCTGAAAGCCTGAAACCACTGAATCTGACACCCTAGACCCCATGGAAAAAGCTGAGCATGGACACACACGTCTGTAACTCCAGCCTTCATGACGAGATGGTGGGGGGAGAAAGGAGGCCAGAGAATCAGTGGGGCTCGCTGTCCACAACAAGTGGGGGAGGGGAGGGAGGCCCACATCTCAAGGGAATGTATGGGTGAGCCATAGAGAAGGGTACCCAAAGCTCTCCTCTGGCCTCCACATGCACACACACGGCACACAGGTGCTGACACCATACCACACCACACACAGAGTAAAAATAAAAATAAAATAAAACAAAAGCCTATTTAATGTTTTATTGAAGATTCTAGCCAAGAAACACCATTGAGGGGGAAAAAAAAACAAGGCAGACATCTAAGATGGAAAAGTGGAAAATGACTGTCTTCAGGCAACACGAGCATCTATGAAGAAGGCCTGATGAATTCTACAAGAAAGCTCCTGGTAGCCAGGTGTGGTGGCGCACACCTTTAATCCCAGCACTCGGGAGGCAGAGGTAGAAGGATTGCCATGAGTTCAAGGCCACCCTGAGACTACATAGTGCATTCCAGGTCAGCCTGGGCTAGAGTGAGACCCGACCATGAAAAACCAAAAAAAAAAAAAAAAAGAAAGCTACTGATCATAGACAAGGGAAAGAGAAAAGTCCAAGGCAGTGTTACATACTAGCAACAAATAATCAGAAACTGAGATTTATAAAGCAATAAAATTTATCATCTAATAGCATAAATATATACATTCTATTAATGATTATGATTTTTTAGGGCTTTTGGAGACAGGGTCTCATGTCTTTAAGGCTAGTCTCAAACTTGTTCTGTAACTGAGGCTAACTTAAAACTCCTGATCTTCCTATCTCCACTTCCCAAGTGCTGGGATCACAGGGTGCACCATCACACCAACTGGAAAATATCACGATTGAAATTAATCATATGGTGGGTATCAAGCCTCAATGGCTTCTACAAATTTAAATCATTCAGATGATTTTTTAAAATAAATAAAAAGAGATTTTGAAAATCTTCAACTGCCTTGGAAGCAAATAATGTGCTTCTAAATAATTCAAGAATTTATATGAGCATTTAAAATATTTTAATCAACAAAATTTAGGAGACATGTCTAAAATTGTGCCCAAAGGGAAACTTATAACTGTACACACACACACATATTAGAAATGAAGAGCAAAGCTGAAAATAAATTATATAAATGGTCCTTTTGAGATGATTAAAAAAAATCAAATCAAGCCTAAAGAAATAATGAAAGATACAATAAAGAAATTAATAGAAAATTATTATTAGAACGCAGTGTTTGTAGTGGTTTAAATGTGTGGCCCCATAGACTCAGGCTTGAATCTTGAGTCCCCAGTGGGCAGTGGGGGTGGATCTTGGAGTCCAGCCCTAAGGTGTGTGGAGAGGACTTTGAGCTCTGTGCTGGCTTTTGATGATGTCTCTCTGCTCTGCATCTATGGAAGGAAGCCAGCTTCTTCAGCCTTTGATGGTATTCCCCTGGAACCTGTAAGCCTGAAATAAATCCTTTCCTCTCATAGCTGTGTCTGGTGGATGTTGGTCCAGCAACGTGAAGCTGACCGCAACAGGGTTAAAGAATCCAAAATTTGGTTTGCTTAACAATTAATAAATTTAGCTGGGTGTGGTGGTTCACGCCTTTAATCCCAAGCACTGGGGAGGCAGAGGTAGGAGGATCACTGTGAGTTTGAGGCTAGCCTGAGACTACATAGTGAATTCCAGGTCATCCTGGGCTAGAGCAAGACCCTACCTCAAAAATAAAAATTAATTAACTTGATTAAACTCTAGCAAGACTGATTTTTTAAAGACTGATTTAAAAAAGGAAGCCACACAGATAACTGATATCAGAAATGAACGAAGGCAACAATACTAACAATTCTATAGAAAATGTAAAGATAATCAAGTAAGCTTTTGAATAGTTTCATTCCCATCACTTTGACAATTTAGATGAAACAGATATATTCCTCAAAAAAGCAATTCAACGAAAAGATGAGAAGAAACTGAACTTAGAGTATTCTGACAGCCGTGGAAGAAGTTGCAGCTCTGCCTTCCAGGCCCTGTGGGTTCCTAGGAGCCTGACCCTGTGCACACAGTACAGACTCGGGGGGCCCTGGCCTGTGGCTCCCTGCTTCCTAAATTCTCCTGGATTTGCAGGGTGCTGGCAGTTCTGATGCCACCCCTCTGTGGTCACTGTGCCTCTGGGAACTGGGATGAGCCGGGAGGGGCCTCTTTCTGGAAAGCTGAATTCTGCCTGCCTCTGTTTTTCTCCCGTACTGTTCAGATAGTTGGGTTAGCTGATCCTTTTGTTTGTTTTACAGATTATGTCATTTTTTTCCAGAAATGAAGTCCAACTTCCAGAAGGATTCAAAGAACTTCTGCAAGACTCTACACAGATTCAGTTGTTCACACGTTTTCACATCTGCTTCCTTTATTGACAACAGACAGATGATCATGGTAAACGGATGAGAGATAGATGTGTGTTTGTATATATTTTAGAAATGGACTTGACCCTGAGGCCCTGCTCCTCGGTCAAAGTCTCCTCCCCTGCACGAGGCCCATGCTGTGGACTGAGTGAGGACGGCTGCAAGGGAAGGCTGGGCTTCACTTGCTGGGCAGGTGAACACCACTTCCCAGGGCATTTCTTCCTCTGCAGCCTTCGCCTGCTGTGCCTCTGCCCGGGGAAAGTTTGCCCTTAGCTCCAGCTCTGTGTGCCATGCCCTCGCCATCATCCAGCACCCACCCGTTTTAAGCGTACAGTCCTCATCGACACAGAGTTCAGAGAGCTAAGCCTTGATGATTTTTAGGGGAAATCCTCGGTGCTTTTCTTTTATCCGTGGGATTTCACCTTTGTGTGTCCTATGGAAACAAAGCCTGTGAATTCATCCCATGAACCATGAGGCTGTAGTTTGGGTGGATTTGCACAACATCCATATTGCCCGGACCACATGAACATCCCATTCTCACCGTAAGTTTCTCTTCCTTCCTCCGTGTGTTCTCTCTGGACAGAAGTCACTATGCAAGTGCAGCCACACATAAGGAAGGAGGAGCTTTTACCCCTCCCCAATCATTGATCTCAGATTGTATGCATACATTATATGGAATTTTCTACATGTGAGAATCATCTCTTCCCCTAGCCAGGGTGTTTAATATTTTATTGTAAATTTGTAACTGCTAGCAGCCCCAGGGTTGCCCAGGGGTAGCTTGGATTAGAGTACCAGCTTGGCTGATAATAGTTACAAACTCTGGAGTAGGTCTCCCATAGCTAAGAGGTGCTGGACGCTGGCATCATGCCCCATGCCTGACAGTTTTCACCAATGCTGTTTCCTTCTCCTTGTAATAAATCCTATGCAACAAGTACTACTGTGCACAAGGAAATTACTGAGCCACTCTGCTTTTGAGCCCATGGATTCCTGTGTGTGCCTTGCACAGTGGGATAAGGGAGATATGAGTAAACTCGACAAGAATATGACCGATACACGATGTTCATACTGTAAAGTTCACAATAATAAAAATGATTTTTCTCAAATGGGAGTGAATTTCTTAACCCTCTCTTCTGTCCACCCAGATTTCATGTTTCTGGTGAGTCCTTCCCTGACTGCCTTTCTTCACACATTGCTTCATCCACTTATCCTCTGGGTCTGGTGTACAGTGATTAGATGCTGGGCCCTCCAAAGCCTATCCAAGAATCCAGGCTCAGGGGTTCCCATGGTACCTCAGTGCTTAGACACAGACAAGAGCCTGGCCGTCATAGCAGCCCCATGCCTTCATTCTCACATAAAGTGCCCTTTCCATCCATGAGCAGAAACATTTACACCTATGAGAACCTAGAGGTACAGGCACCAACTCACACTCTGAGCAAAATCCCCCACCCAAATGGTAAAAGGCGAGAGGTCAGGGAGAAAGGGGAGGATTTCAAAGCTGCTACGGTTGGAAAAGAAACCCAACTCGACCACCTGTGAACGGTTATCCCACCTGCCCCCACAACAGCCACCCGAGGAAAACAAGTGAGGTCAAGTTCAGCTAACGTTAGGTTTGGCCCTCGTTAGCACCACCCAGGCCTTGAGCTGTGATGGGGTGAAAACAAAGCTTGTGTCATAATCTTGCTGGATTTTTCCAAAACCTTACAAGGATGCAGGACTGTGGTTTTTTAAAAATATTTTATTTATTCATTTTTCAAGCAGAGAGAGAGAGAGAGAGAGAGAGAGAGAGAGAGAGAGAGAGAGAGAGTGTACACCAGGGCCACCACCTTGTGGGTCTGGCTTACGTGGGTCCTGGGGAATTGAACCGGGGGCCTTAGGCACTGGAGGCAAGTGCCTTAACCTCTGAGTCATCTCTCCAGCCCGCAGGACTGTGTTTTACATCATTTCTTCGTGTGGACACTGAAGCTTTGAGAAGCAGTCACTTGTCATGGTCCAATCAGCGGGTGTGTCGTCTGACTCCATATTGGTGGATTGATGAAAAAGACCTGATCCAGGCTGGGGAGATAGCTCAGTTGATAATGAGCTTGCCTTGAAAGCATTGGGACCCAAGGTTTACTTCCACAATCCACATTTTAAAAAGTCAGGTGTGGGATGTGCTTGTAATTCAGCACTGGGGAGGTGGAGACAGGAGGATCACTAGCTATACAGTCTAGCCTACTTGAGCTCACAAAAGCACATAGATGGTGTTTGAGGAATAACACCTAAGGTTGTCCTTTGGCTTCCACATGCTCGTGTGTGTGTGTGTGTGTGTGTGTGTGTCGCACACACACACACACACACACACACACACACACACACAAGCACCCACACAAATGAACACAGACATACAGGCACGCACAAAGACTAGAGCTACTTTCCATTAAACAAAATAAAGTTTGGGGCTGGAGAGATGGCTCAGCAGTTAAAGGTGCTTGTTTGCAAAGCCTGCAGGCCCAGGTTAGATTCCTCAGCACCCACATAAAGCCAGATGTACAAAGTGGTGCATGCATCTGGAGTTCATTTATAGTGGCAGGAGGCCCTGATGCCATTTCTTTCTTTTTTACTTTATTTATTTATTTTTATTTTTTAATTTATTTTTGGTTTTTCGAGGTAGAGTCTCTAGCCCAGGCTGACCTGAAATTCACTATGTAGTCTCAGAATTGAACTCACAGCCATCCTCCTACCTCTGCTTCCCGAGTGCTGGGATTAAAGACATATGCCAGCATGCCCAGTTTAATTTCTTTCTTTTAAAAAATGTTTATTTATTTATTATTTGTGATGGGCACAGCAGGGCCTCTTATTGCTGCAAAAAGACATGTCCCACTTTGTGTATTTGCCTTTATGTGGGTACTGGGGGGGGGGGAGTTAAACCAGGCCCAGAGGCTTTCAAGCAAGCACTTTAACATCTGAGCCATCTCCTCAGCCCCTGGTGCAACCCTCTCTCTGGATCTCTATCTGCTTGTAAATAAATAATAAATCAAAATATTTTAAAAAGAAAGCCTAGTAACTTAATGTTAGTGGCCCATTAGCAAAGATGTAGAGGAAAATGGCTGATGCCAGTAGCCTTTCCAATCCTGGAGCTCCTGCTACATTAGAAGGCCTAGTGTCAACCAAGGAGGACACAGCATGAGGACATGCATCTTCTGTGTCTAACCACCACCATCTCCTGAAGAGTTGTGTCTGGTGTGGGGTCCCCATTTGGGAGTCACCTGGTATCATGTGCCCAGAGAACCCATCTAGGTCAAGCCCTGCAGGCTGCAGATCTGCAATCCCAGAGAAAGTGCAGCCCACCTCAGCATTCCCCCTCAGACACGTGGCCTACTGTCTAGCACACAGGGTCCGTGTTAAGGAGTGCCTGAAAGGGACTGAGGCAGAGGGTGAAGTCATTCTCCCAATGTCACCCAGTGAGCAGCAGAAGAGAAACAACCAGGGTCAGTAGACTGTTCAGCCCACAAGCCTTTGCAATTCCCCCTCCACCACATGGCCCCTGCCTCAGGAAGCAGAATATGGTCTTTCTCTCAACCTCTTCCTGGTAAGTCCCAACAGACACATGTCTGCCATACCCTAGGCTCTTCAGAAGTTCTATTGACTGAAGGTTGAGGTTTGGCCCAATACTGAGCTGGCAGGATGGGAGTGGTTCCTTGTTAAACCACACACCACATTGGGCCAGAAATAAAGGGATGGGTCAGAATTAGGAGTAGGAAGGGCTGGGATGCAGAGCAGTGGCCAAGGACGAGAACTGAGATAAAGGGTAGGAGGAACCACTCCATCCTGACTTGTACATGGTCATCAGCCCACCCCAAGCCCTGCACGACCTGTCAGGTCTGGTTCTGTCCTGGTTCTGCCATTGTTCCTGGTCCCTGCCCCCCCCCATCTGGTGACTCCAAGTCCAACTCACTTCTCGGATTTCAACTCTAGAGCAGGTCAACACAGAGACATTACATTACAGGCTCCTACAGCATTTGCCACAGGTGCACCTTGGCATTTCAGCTGAGTGATTATTATATTATTATTCATGTCCTAAACAGTGAGCTCCCAGGAGGGCCCTGCATGGCTCACAGTGCATGCCCAGAGTCCTGCACACTGTCTGATATTGAGTAAAGTTCAATAAAGGTATGTTGAATACATACATGATTGAATGAATATAAAGATGACTTTTGAACTTTGACATCTTGGTGGTAGGGTGAAAATGCACCCCGATGATATCCACATTTACAATCTCTTCAACTTGTGGATGTTACTTTATATACAGAGTTTTTGCTGATGTGATTACATTGAGTTGAGGAGATTAGCCTTGAATGTAGTTATATGTAAACTCTTAAGCAATTTTTGTTAAAGAGGTAAGACAACCTCTTTAGAGGTAGAGGAAGACAACCCCCCACTCACCAGGCAAAGGATTCTCCCCTGCATTCCCCACAGTGAGGACACCTGCCAGTACCTTGAATTTGACCTTGATTTCAGACTTCTAGTCTCCAGAACAGTAAGAGAATAAACGTCTGTTGTTTCAGACCAGTTTGGACTCATTTATTACAGAAGCCACAGTAAATTAATACACCTGGACCCTAAGCCCCAGCCCTCCTCCCAGAGACCTTCGTCATGACCAGACACTCTTGATTTGGATGAGAGGAAAGAGTCTAACATACATACAAGAAAGGAGGGAACGAAGGAAAAAGAGAAGAGAGCTAGAATATGAAAGCATGAAGGTGGGATCATTCAGATGCCACAGGTGGGGCCTGTGCTGCAGGAAGAAACGCCCTGTATCCACGCATGCTCTGCCCTTCATCTCTGAGGGGGAAGTGGAAGAAGGGAGAGACCGAGATTCTCAGATCCTCTGTGGGTCTGTCTACCTGCCGCCAATAGCCATGATTCCCAGGGAGGAGCTGACCCCTAACCAGATGAGCCTCCCTCCCTCCCTGGACTAGCCTCTCAGTTCCCAGGCGTGTTCCTTCCCACATGACCCCTTCTTCACTTCCCTGGGATCCTGGTTCATATGCTGCCTACTGGAGGCGACCTTCCCTACTCACCAGAGTTAATCACACCCCTCCCTCGCCCTCTCACACTGCTTCCTTGCTTGATTGCAGTCTGCAGTGCTTACCACTGTCTGACTCATTACCTACTTACTCCTACTAGAGCGAGCCCTCCACATGGCAGGAGTGTGGTCTGCCTAGACTAAAGTCAGGAGCGTGGCAGATAATCAATAGCTGGGGAAGAGCAAATATTCCTTTCTGTGGGACGTACAGGTGATGGGGAAGGAGTTTCCAATGGAAACTGCAAGACAGATCAAGTGTGTATTTCAGTAGCATCTAACCCAACCATGTCTTCCATAGAACCTCAGTGCTGAATAAAAACCTTGCTAGGCTTTTCTATGGCTTCTGGCCATTTTTTGTGCCCATGGATACCCTTTACCCTTGCCCCCTTGGGTTCTGGGTCTCTCCCAGGAGGATAGCAGGCTTGAAACACCTACCCATAGGCCCTATGGGTCTTGGTCTGCTGGCCTCCTAATTGCCCCCTTGCTGGATTGTTCCTTTGGCGACTTTTGTCTGTGGTTCGTGTGACTGAGAGAAGAGCAAAAAAATGGACCTGGACTTAGAAACCATTGCACCTTCTACAGAGTAAACTTTGAAAAGCTCAAATCTGATATGACCTCTGAGACTCAGTTTCCTCTGCTATTAACTGGGTAGAAGAAGTAATAATAGAAAGTTACCCAGCACAGTTGTAGTAGGCTTCCCTTCCCCTACTCTTAATTTTTTTCCATTTTTATTATGTATTTGTATGTGTGCATGTGTGCACGTGTGGAAGTGAGAGGGCAACCTCGCGTGTTTCTCCTCTCCTTCCCCCTTCTTTTGAGACAGTCTTTCTTGTTGCTCTTGCTTGTGAGCTTCGGGATTCTCCTGCCTCTGCCTCCTATAGCTGTAGGTGTGTGGGAGTTACAGACACCCACCACTTTGCATCTGGCTTGATGTGGGTGCTGAAAAAGATTGAACTAGGGTCAACAGGCTTGCAAATAAGCGCCTTTAACTGCTGAGCCATCTCCCCTTCCCCATCTTCCCCCACTCTTTCAGCTGAACACCCTTCAAGGCAGGTATGGTACCTGTTTATTTTTGTACCCAGGTCCTTAGCACAGCACCTGACATGTAGCCATACTCTGCAAAGTCAAGCCATTCACCAAACAGAGACCTTGGAAGAGCTGGGGTTCTGACTTAGGCTTTAATATATGGTGATCATGGTTGGCTGGGGAGGAAAATCAAGTGGAGAGAGGGAAGGAATAGAGTCCTGAGCTCCATGTTGTGTTTAATAGAAATTGAGTCGTGGGAGAAAGGATCCCATTATGTGTGGGACAGGGAGCATGTCCCAGGACAGTGGGTGGCCAAATTACCCAGTGACCACATAGAAACCCTCCTTTTTTTTTTTTTTTTTTGAGGTAGAGTCTCTCTCTAGCCTAAACTGACCTATAATTCAATTCAATTCACTATGTAGTCTCAGGTGGGATTGAACTCACTGTAATTCTTGTACCTCTGCCTCCCAAGTGCTGAGATTAAAGGCATACACCACCAAGCCCAGATCATTTATTTTTAATAACATATTTTTATTCATTTATTTGCAAGCAGAGAGATATAGAGGGAAAGGAGACAGAAAGAATGGGTGCACCAGGGCCTCCAGCCACTGCAAACAAATTTTAAATACATGTGTCACTTTGTGTATCTGGCTTTATGTTGGTACTGGGGAATTGAACCCATGTCATTAGGCTTTGCAAGAAAGCACCTTACCCACTGAACCATCTCGCCAGCCCCTTCCTCTCATTTATAAATGTGGCACAAATAGTGACTGCCTTTAAGAATTTCATGAATCTCAGAGCAGCTAATGGATTAGCTTTCCAAAGTGAAGCTTACAGTTTCCACAATTGGGGCTCAGTGGGTAATAAAAATGCTAGCTTTGCAAATATCAAGATCTGAGTTGGATGCCAGAACCTCAGTGCTGAAAGGGGTAGAGACAGAGAGATTGTCGGGGCTTACTGGTAAGTCAGCCTAACCAAAAAAAAAAAAAAAAAACCATAAAAATTAAAAAAAAATACAATAGCCCAAGCTCCAGGTTCAATGAGAGACCATGTCTCAAGGAAATAAAGCACAAGGGTGACAGGACAGCCAATATTCTCTTCTGGCCTCTTCACAGGTGTTCACAGGGCACATGCATCTGCACACTCGTGCACACACGAAGTATGCACACACATACACACACCAAGTGTGCACACACATATACACACCAAGTATGCACACACATATACACACAAGTGTGCACACACATATATACACTGAAATGTGCACACACATATACACACAAAGTGTGTGCACACATACACACACCAAGTGTGCACATACATACACACACCAAGTATGCACACACATATCAAGTGTGCACACATATATACACACTCAAGTGTGCACAAACATATACACACACTCAAGTGCGCACACACACACCAAGTGTGTACACACACATACATACACTCAAGTGTGCACACACATACACACACTCTACAGATAATAAGAATCTCCATAATTCATGGCCTTAAACAGAAGTCATTTATTTAAAACATCTTATCATATGTCAAAGCGTTAATAAAATTTCTACATATTTCTGAACACTGTATTCTGTGTGTATGTGTATTTCTGACTTACCCAAAGAATTTTTTTCACAAGTTTTTCACAAAGTTTTAAGACCTGTAAATGTGGCCTCATCATACACATGACCTCTGAAGGTCTGCAGAAGAAATCATCTTCCTTTCACGGGCCCTGGTAATTTTCCACATAGGCTCCTTTGATGTCCTAAGAAGAGGGTCTTGGGTAGGACTGAAACTAAGTACGGACAGAAAGGGCATTGGTTGTTAGTTACCAGGATCCCCCCACCCCGTTAGTCACCCTGATGCTGCCTTGTTAAAAGAGTTTGGGGAAAGAAGGCGAGAAGAGCATCACCTGTCTTGTTCTTCTGTCTGAAAAGGTCAGATTGCCACAGAATGAATCTGAGGGTGAGGTGTGAACCTGCATTGTCTTGAAGCAGCGCTTCCTCTCTGACTTTCATTTTCTTATAAATGATAAGAGCTCAAGGTCCACTCCAGGGCTGTACCTTCCCTGTTCCTCTCCCACGCACCCAACTGCTGGGTACAGGTACACATTCCTCGTCCACCATCCCTGACTGACCTTCAGTTATCATTTCTCGTACTTGTCATTAATTCTGTGAAAGGGGAAGAAGGACACTTTCAAAATGCCCTGAGAAGAGTGCTGGATGAGTTTAAATGAATTGGCCTTTTTCCAATGAGGATTCTGGGATTGTCAGCAAGAAGAAGTATCTAGCTGTGAGATGCTCAGGAGTGGTCCACCAGTGAACAGAAAAGAGGCTGATATATATGAAAATGACCACAGCAATGCTAATACCTCAGATAAGCATACAACTTTCTAGCTAAGCTAGGATTTCTCATGTTGTATTCGCATTACTTTGGACAAGCCAAAATCCCCTGGAAGTATCTGAGCCTGATAAGGCCATTCTCTGATTCATATCTGAACCCCACTGTGCCCATACAAGGGTACCTGACAAATATTTGCTCACCTGAATCCTTCAACAACCTCATAGGTTAGGAGAAGTGGTATTATGCTCATTCCAGTGTCTGAGACCTGGGAAATTTGTGACTTGACCGAAATCACAGATGAGTCAGACCTGGTTTTGAACCTCAGTCTTACATCTTCTCAACATCCACACTCACTACTACCCGAGGTGTGAGAGAACATAGGCCTTTCAATTCTAGAAGCCACAAACTGTAATTCAAGTGGTGACATGCACTTTCTGCATTTCAGAGTTGTTTGTGTCTAGGTGGGAGGCTCCCTCTGTCCTGAGTGAACCTTCCTGGTCTTGTCCAGATAAAGTAAGTACGTGCTTGGACATCTACAGAGGGTCCAAACTGAGGTGCTGCTGATATGGTTCCACAGTGACCACTGAGTATCTACTTGGCCTGTGATTGGTGTAAATACAACCCTTCATTTGCATGAATGGCTGTGCTGTGATTGGTGGAAACACTTTTGTCTAGAGAAGATGGAGAAATGGTTTCCTAAGGCATAGTTTGGGCTATCTCATATCTGAGAATTAATCACTGTGCTTAGTTCAGGTGAGACAGGTCAGAGGAATTCAGAGGAATTCAGAGGAATTCAGAGGAAGTGTGTGTTGGGCACTTGGGCACTGTTTTGTTTTGTTTTATTTTGTTTTGTTTTTGAGGTAGGGTCTTGCTCCAGCCCAAGCTGAGATGGAACTCACTCTGTAGTTCCAGGCTGGCTTCGAACTCACAGTGATCCTCTTACCTCTGCCTCCCAAGTGCTGGGATTAAAGGCATGCACTTCCTCCCCCACCCCCGCTTTTTATGAGGGGGTCTTTTTCTTTTTAAACGCTATTGTTAAATACTATTAAGCATTGCTTTATTATGTATTACTAAGTGTGCATTAAACTCTTGTTAAGTCTTTATTGAAAACAGTTTTTGTAATGCTTTCTGAGAATGATTAAAACTAGCAAAAGTGAGGAAGCCAAGGCTAGAGAGATGGCTCACTGGTTAAGGTGCTTGCCTGCAAAGCCTAACAACCCAGGTTCAATTCCCCAGTACTCACATAAAGCCAGATGCACAAACTGGAGTTTGCAGTGGCTAGAGGCTCTGGAGTATCCCTTCATTCATTCATTCTCTCTCTGCTTGAAAATACATATATATATGACAGAGCCTTCCCTTATATGTGGCTATCAGCCCAGCAGCCTTCTCTGGAAGCTGACTGGCTGCTGAACACTCCCTGGGTGCTGTGGTTCTCGCCTCCACAGGCGCCTTGGGCCTTGGTGGAGGGAAAACGCAGAGAGAGAAGCGGGAACCGGGAGCTGGGAGCCGGGCGAGCTGTCCGCGGTCCGCTGTCCGCTGTCTCAGGGCTGGGGCCCACAGAGTCGGGGGGAAAAGGCGCAGGGGGCGAGCAGATGCGTATTGTTAATCCACGTGGTTCTTTATTCTATTGGGGACCTACACTATATCTAGGGAAAAAGGGGGTCTCGGGCAAGGGAAAATGGGGAAGGGACAAGGTGATTGGTTGATGGGGGTGGGGAGTTGGCAGCCTGCACAGGGATAGGTGGTTGGGACAGGTGGGTGGGGACAACCTGGGAACACCTCATTTGGGGGTCC
>PVHP010038427.1:0-16874 GCA_004024765.1 Zapus hudsonius | reverse complement strand
TTTTTTTTTTTTTTTTTGAGGGGTGGGGTGTTTGAGGTAGGGTCTTAGTCTAGCCCAGGCTGACCTAGAACTCTGTAGTCCCAGACTGGCCTCAAACTCACAGACGTTCCCTACCTCTGCCTGCTGAGTGCTGGGATTAGAGGCCTGTGCTTCTACGTCTAGTTCTGGTCATTTTTAAAGAACATGTCTTACTTCTGTGTTGTTTGAAATTTAGTGACTTTTGAATCTGTGTGTGGTATTGCCTGGAAACCTTATCACAGGGTGCTGATAGAATACTGAATTTTCTTTTTTTTTAAAAAAAAATTGATTTATTTGCAAGCAAAGAGAGAGAGTAAGGGAGACAGAGAGAGTAAGTGAGCATGGGCATGCCAGGGCCTCTTGCCACTGCAAAAATCTCCAGATACATGTGCTGCTTTGTACATCTGGCTTTATATGGGTACTGAGGAATCGAACCCAGACTCGCAGCCTGTGCAAGCTAGTGGCTTTAGCCACTGAGCCATCTCCTCAACCCTGAGAACAATGAATTTTCTATCTTTATCTATTTAATGTGTGTCGCTTGACTTTTTTTTTTCCAAGGTAGGGTCTCGCTCTAGCCCAGGCTGGCCTGGAATTCACTTTGTAATCTCAGGGTGGCCTGGAACTCATGGTGATCCTCCTACCTCTGCCTCCCAAGTGCTGGATTTAAAGGTGTGTGCCACCAAGACCAGCTGACTTTTTTTTTTTCTTTTGAGGCAGAGTATCACATGCACAAAGTGATGCATGTGTCTAGGGTTCATTTGCAGTGGCTGGAGGCCCCCTGGTGTGCCCATTCTCTCTGTCTCTCTGTCTGTCTCTCTCTCATCTATCTATCTATCTATCTATCTATCTATCTATCTATCTATCTATCTATCTATCTATCTATCTATCTATCTATCTAATCTGCCTTGTTATCACTCTCTCAAATAAATAAATGAATATTTTTATAAAAGTTCCCATGTAATTTCGGATACCTTGAACTTTGATCCTCTTGCTTCCACCTCCCAAGTGCTAGGATTATGGGTGTGTGACATCACACTCACCTCATTTGCAATAGTCTTGAAGGGTTAACTGGAAAGGGAAGTAATGTTGCAATGGAGAATAACTAAATCTGTGATAATTTTCGTGCTTCTATTTGAATCTGTCAGATTACTGCTAAGCATTCAGGTCCTGGTTTTAAGCTTTTTTGTCTTTCCCAAGTAGTTATAAAGGAAGTACATAGACTTAGCATAGGCTTCAGGGACTCACTTGCTCACTTCTGAGGGAAGGAGTAGACCGAGAGCTGGCTCTGCTTGCCCTGTGCTTTCACTCTTCTCCTTTCCCTGCAGGTCTACGTCTGTAATGTGTGCCAGAATGTCTTCTGTGTGGACTGTGATGTCTTTGTTCACGACTCTCTCCACTGTTGTCCTGGCTGTATTCATAAGGTCCCAACCCCTTCCAGTGTTTGATGCCAGCTTGTAGTACACACACACTGTGTGTGCTGAAAGGAAACTGTAACTGTAAATAAAATTAGTCTTTAAATAAATTGATTCTCCAACATGAAGTGAATTTTCTTTTCCCTGAGGTAGGGTCTCACCCTAGACCAGGCTGATCTGGAATTCACTATGTAGTCTCAGGCTGGTCCTCCTTCCTCTGCCTCCAAAGTGCTGGGATTAAAGGTGTGTGCCACCACACCCAGCTGTAAGTTTTTTGTTTTTTAAGCAATATTTTATTGGGTTAGGGAGATGACTCAGGATAAAGCACCTGCCACTCAAGTGTGAAGACCTGACTAGAGCCCTCAGTATCCCCATGAAATGCTGGGTGGGTAGGGAGACCTGCTGCTGGTAGTCCCAACTCTTGGGTGACAGAGAGGGGGTATCTGTCTCCATAAGTGAAGAATGGGTGACAGAGACGGGGCACTGTCTCCATAAGTGAAGAGTGGCCGAGGAAGACACGTGGTGTCCATCTCTCTTCCACACACACATGGTCATGCAAACATCTATGTCATTGTTTAATTAACCTATTTTAAAATGCTCTCATGAAACTGTATGTCTCCGAACAAATGTATATACTCATGCACTGACCACAGCAACCAAGGAAGAGAACATTCCATCTCCATGGGACCCCGTGTAGTCAGGGCATCCCAGGACTTCCGGCAGGGGTAACTCCATCTCCTTTTTGTTTCTTAGTTTTGTCTGTAGATATGATTTCTTTTCTGTGAATTATTTCATCCAGTACATGTGGCTTTTCCAGGCATATTCACGTGTTTGCATCTCCCTACTTTTTTATTGCCTGTGTTCTTCCATATGCATACTCTGGTAATCCATTTGTTTATCTCTAATGTACTAGGGACCTTGAGATTTGGGAGTGGGGGTGGGGACTTTGAGATTTGGGAGTGGGGGATGGGGACCTTGAGATTTGGGAGTGGGGGGTGGGAACGTTGAGATTTGGGGGTGGGGAATGTGCATGCATGCAGGGGCCTTATCACTCACCTGTGTATTTCCTTTGAGATTGGGTCCCTTGCAACCCAGAGCTGCTGTCTGTCAGTGAGCCCCAGCCCACTGGAGTTACGGAAGTTCATGGTCATGCCCAACTTTTTTTTTTTTTTTTTTTTTTACTGTGGGTTCTGGGATTGAAGTTTCTGGCCCCAGAGGCCTACATGCTTAAGGAGCAATAGCTCTGACCCTCTGAGCCCTCTCCCCAGCCATGCTTTTGTTGTTGTGAATAAAGTAGGTATGAACATTTCTGCATAAATCTTGGTGTGTTCTTGTTTTCATTCTGTGAGGGGATAAATATACATAACTAAGTACAGGGGATTGCCAGATTGATGGTAAGTATATGCTAACTGTGATGGTTAATTTTCGATTGTCAACTTGACAGGATTTAGTATCACCATTGAAGCAGATTTCTGATCACGTGTGTGAGGGATTTTTCTAGATAGATTCGTTGAGGTGGGAGCACCCACCCTAACTGTGGGGAGCACCATACATGGGTTGGAGTGCTGGACTGCTGTATAGGAGACAGATAGCTATGCACCAGCATCCATCTCTCTGGGGACTGAACATGACACCTGCCTCAGACTTGCCACAGCGCCTTCCCTGTCGTGATGGACTGTGACTTGAGCTAAAATAAACCCTTCTGCCCTTAAACTGATTTTTATTAGGTATTTTATCCTGGTGATAGGAAGTTCACTAATACACTAAACTTCCCATGACACAGCTGAAGTACTTTTTCTGAGAAATTCTACCATATTACATTCCACAGTTGTATTAGCTTTCTCATTGCTGCCACAAAGAACCTCACCAAAAGCTGCTTGTGGAGGAGTGGGTTTACTTTGGCTTACAGACTTGAGGGGAAGCTCCATGATGGCAGGGAAAACGATGGCATGGGTGGACATCACCTCCGTCGCAGCACTGGAAACAGTGGCAGGAAGGTGTGCCAAACACTGGCAAGGGGAAGCTGGTTTATAACCCCATAATCCTGCCCCCAACAACACAGCTCCAGAGAGGTTCCAATTCCAGAACTGCCATCAGCTGAGGATCGGGCATTCAGAACACATGTGTTTGTGGGGACACCTGGATGAAACCATGAAAACAATGTATGGTGGTTTCAGTTATTTTGTGTCCTCAACCAAAAGTTAAGGATTTGTGTTAGTTTTTAGAACATTTCCACAACTTTAGGCACTGAAGCTGGGCGTAGTGGAGCACACCTTTAATTCCAACATGTGGAGACTGAGGTAGGAGGATCAGTGTGAGTTCGAGGCCACCCTGAGACCACATAGTGAATTTCAGACCCTATCTTGAAAAATCAAAAATATTAGGCAGTGATTTATTTCTCCCCCCACCCCAAGGTAGGGTCTCTCTCTAGCCCAGGCTGGCCTTGAACTCACAATGATCCTCCTACCTCTGCCTCCAGAGTGCTGGGATTAAAGGCGTGCACCACCACACTGTACCTATTCATTCTATTTCTATATAGCAACACTGAATGCCCCATTTGTCCACGTGCACAAAATCTGCATTTATCAGTGGGCTGTCCTGGCCCTAGAGATCAAGCTGCACATCAGTTTCACACTGGAGCACTCGTACCGACTTAATGATGAGGACTCTGTCAAGCTGCCTTTGCTAACAATGCGCACACTGTCTGGACTGGCCAGTTTTTCGTGCATGAGGCTTGATGATTGATCACAGCCAGGTAGTTGTACTGAAACTGAAAAACGAAGAAACAAATTCAAAACCGATTACAATGAGTTCTAAGGCTGGATGTGGTGGCTCATGCCATTAGTCCCAGCACTCAGGAGGCAGAGGTAGGAGGCTCGCCATGAATTTGAGGCCACCCTGAGACTATAATAAATTCCAGGTCGGTCTGGGCTAGAGCAAGCCCCTACTTCCAAAACAAAACAACAAAAAAGAGTTCTAGTTCAGTTAATATAAATTATCATAGTTGGTTGACTAAAAACAAATTTAAAATTAATTTGGCTGAGAATGTGCAGAAAGTAGGTGAGGGGTTAACTTGAAATATAACCTCAGTGGTAGACGGTGTTCAGGTGTTCCATAAATGACATGCTCTGAATGCTTGATCCCCAGCTGATGGAAATCTGGGAATTGGAACCTTGTTGGAGCTGTGTTGTTGGGGGCAGGTTTATGGGGGTTATAATCAGCTTCCCCTCGCCAGTGTTTGGCACTCTCTCCTGCTGCTGTTGCCCACCTGATGCTGGCCAGGAGGTGATGTCCAGCCTCTGCTCACGCCGTCGTTTTCCCTGCCATCATGGAGCTTCCCCTCAAGTCTGTAAGCCAAAATATACCCATTTCCTCCACAATCTGCCTTTGTTTGGATGTTGACTACAACAGTTAATTGGTACTGAGAAGTAGACTTGTCACTGCTAGAACCCTGAGTCTATGGCTTTGTCCTTTTGGAACTGATTTGCAGGAGGAATGTGGAAGGATTTGAAACCTTGGTCTGAGACACCTTGCAGTGCTGTGAGTACAGCTTCATGGACTATTCTGGTCAGTGAAAGACCTGAATGCAGTGAGAACTATGGACTAGGGTTTGGTTTCCAAGAGTAAGAAAGAATTTCGTTAGGACTGCCAGAAGCACTTTGCTTGAGAGGCTTGCTGTTCTGCCTGTGTCCTGAGAACTCATGCAGGGCTGCTTTGCGTAGAAATGGACTGGGGTGAGCAGATGGAGATGGCACAGAAAGAAAGATCTTTGGGCCTAAACTGCTGCCCATTCAGCTGCAATTGTTTGAGAGATGACAACCATTGAGATTGGGCCAGGTGATCTGCATTGGGAAGCAGGAAGAATGTGGAGTCTTTTGAAGGGATCTGAATGCTGAAGGAGTGTCCTGCTCTTCAAAGTTGGCTTTGTTCCTCCCTGGATTAACATGTTGGTAGCCACTGGGTTCTGTGGAGTATAACAAATGAAAGAAAAGAGGGTCTTTGGATATGCAACAGTTTTTTTTTTTTTTTTTTTTTGTTGTTTGGTTTTTCGAGGTAGGGTCTCTAATCCAGGCTGACTTGGATATCACTATGTAGTTTCAGGGTGGCCTTGAATTTATGGCAATCCTCCTACCTCTGCCTCCCAAGTGCTGGGATTAAAGGCGTGCGCCACCACATCCGGCTATGCAACAGTTTTGATTTTTGAAGAAGGCCTATTGGATTACCTGCATGGAGGCCCCGTGGAGCCATGAGGATGAACCAGGGGTTGCAGTGGAGACCCAGTGGAGATGCCAGGACTATGGGATGGCTGCCAAGGAGAGCTGCCAGCACCAGATGGAGTTATCCAGGACTGGGAGTAGTCTGGCTGAAGGGGCGGAATTGGAACTCCAGATACTTGTCACTGGTTATAGAGTTGTCAGACTTACAGAACCTGAGGTTTGCCCTGTGTGTTTTAAATCTTGTACTGGTTCCATCTCTGTTTGCACTGCCCAGTGTCATCTTCTGCAGTGTGAATGTTTAGTCTTGTCATTATTATTATTTGGTATGATGGCTCAGTTAAAGGACCTTGGACCATGGGGATGTTTGAACAGCACTGAGATTGATAAAAACTATGTGGACTCTGGAGTTGGACTGGGTGCATTTTATTTTAGATCATGTATGGCTATCAGTTTGTCGGGGCTAGGGACAGAATGTGATTCATGTGTCCCCCGTAAAGTTATGTGTTCTGAATGCTTGGTCCCCAGCTGATGGCAGTTTTGGAATTAGAACTTTGTTGGAAGTGTGTTCTTGGGGGCAGGCTTATGGGGGTTCTAACCAGCTTCCCCTCGCCAGTGTTTGGCACACTCTCCTGCTGCTGTCGTCCACCTGATGTTGGCCAGGAGGTGATGTCCAGCCTCTGCTCATGCCATCATTTTGCCTGCTATCACTGAGCTTTCCCATCAAGTCTGTAAGCCAAAATAAACCCATGTCACCACAAGCTACTTTTGGTCGGGTTCTTCCTACCAGCAATGTGAAAGCTGACTGTAGCAGAGGGTCCCTTGTATGTGCATGCCTTCTGACCCATGGTGACAGTAACACAGCCTTATGGCATTCCAGACTATGTTGGCTTAACCTTGTGTGCATTGGACTTTAGAGAAAGGGATGTTAGTGTCACCAGTCACACAAAATGAACATCTCTAGCAAGGCATGGTACACCTTTAATCCCAGCTTTTAGGAGGCAGAAGTAGGCTAGCTGAGGAGAGTTCCAGGCCACCCTGAGACTAGTGAATTTCACCTTAGCCTGGACTAGAGTGAAACCCTACCTCTAAAAACAAACCAAAACAAAACAAAAAAAGAAGTCTTAAGACTGACTGAGGGCTGGAGAGATGGCTCAGCGGTTAAGGCACTTGCCTCCAGTGCCTAAGGCCCTGGGTTCAATTCCCCAGGACCCACATGGGCCAGACCCACAAGGTGGTGGCCCTGGTGCTCTCTCTCTCTCTCTGTTTCTCTCTGCTTGAAGATAAAATATTTTTTTTAAAAGACCGACTGACTTGATCAACTTGTATAACTAAATTTCGTAGTCCAGGTGGACACGGACCTCACTCAGCTAGTAGCAGTGGTACACATCTGTAAACTCAACTCCCCGGAAGGTTGAGGGACAGGATGGAACGTGCAGGCCTGGGCAGTTTAGCAAACTGTTTCAAATAAAATTAAAAAGAAATAGGGCGTGGTGGTGCATGCCTTTAATCCCAGCACTCGGGAGGCTGAGGTGGGTGATTGAGAGTTTGAAGCCACCCTGAGACTTGATAGTGAATTATAAACCTGGGCTAGAGCCCTACCTAGAAAAACTGTTAAAAACAATCCATTAAAGAGTTCCTGGAAGAGCTGCTTCTGTACTGGTGAGCATCCCTTCATCCTTCCACTGTCCACTGGGCTCTCATCTCCAGGGTCCTCTCCCCTGGTCAGCTCACAGACTTGTGCTGTTACCAACACTCTATCTGCTCCTGAGGCTCCAGCTCGGTCTCTGGTCTCCTGATTCTCCTCCTGTCTCACCTCTAACCAGGATCTCCTGTGACCTCTGCCCTTGCTTGGCCTCCTCCTCAGCTACCTCATCTGGTTGAATGGTGTTAAGTTCCATTTCCGTCTCTAGCCAAGACCTATCTCCTGAACTCTACCCATATTCAACTCCCCATCTCCAAAATGCAACTCTTGTTTAGAACAATAAACCATAATTCCCTCTTCCACCCTTTCCCCCCCTCCCAAATCCCCCCTCCATCGAGACCTCTCTCCCATCCAATTAGTCTTTTTGTGCAAAACACAACTCTTGGGCTGAAGAGATGGCTTAGCAGTTAAGGTGTTTGCCTGCAATGCAGAAGGACCTGAGTTCGATTCCCCAGTGCCCATGTAAAGCCAGATGCACAACAGGGTGCATGTGTCTAGAGTTCATTTTCAGTGGCTGGAGGCCCTGTTGTGCGCTCTCTCTCTCTCTCTCAAATAAAAAAAAAACACAACTCTTTTTGCTTTTTTAAATTTGTAAAGAGACAATGGGAACATCAGGGCTTCAACATAGTGAATTCCAGGTCAGTCTGGGCTAGAAAAGAAACCTTACCTCAGAGAAAGAAACAAAAGCCCTTTTCTTTATAACTCACCCAACCTGTGGCTTCTTTTTTTTTTTTTTTTTGGCATTACATAGTCTCATTATTGTTGGCCAGGCTGGTGTCAAAATTTCTGAGTTCAACTGAGTGTGGTGGCGCACGCCTTTAATCCCAGCTCTCGGGAGGCAGAGGTAGGAGGATCGCCGTGAGTTCAAGGCCACCCTGAGACTACAGAGTGAATTCCAGGTCAGCCTGGACTAGAGTGAGACCTTACCTCAAAAAACCAAAAGAAAAAAAAAAAGAGTTAGCTCAGGTTGACCTGGAACTCCTAATCCTGAGCACTAGGATTTATGCGCCATCAAACCCAGCCTGCGTTCTCTCTGCACATTCCTTGTCTGTGTCTCTTCCCTTCTGGCCTCACTTAAGTCCTCATCACGTACAGTACTTAATCCAGGTGCCTCAGCCATTCTTTCCCCAGCATGACCCTGCAGGTCCCTGCTCCATGTCTGTTTCGTGATTGAGGTTAGTCTTGGCATAGTCCCACTGTCCCACTGCAGAGGAAGGTGGTGATGGTGAGTGCTGCTGGCGGGGGGCCTAGCTCAGTGGAAGAGCACTCGGGCCTGTCCAGGCACAAGAGGAAATATTTAGTGTGTGCTAGTCTTTCACAAGATTGTTTAGCTAGCTAAGCTCCTTTAAACTCCACAGATGCCTAGCATATTAGATGGTAAAGTATATCGTTAAATATTCAGAGCCTAATATATCATGTTTGCAAAATAAATCTGTCCCTTTGTAGCTGGTTTGCCTTCAAAAATATTCTGAATCTGGTTGTAGATTCAGCTACTTGGGAAGCTGAGGAAGGATTAATGATTTGAACTCAGAATTTTTTCTTTTTTTTTGGGGGGGGGTTTCAAGGTAGGGTCTCGCTCTAGCCCAGGAATTCACTATGTAGTCTCAGGCTAGCCCAGGACTCATGGCCATCCTCCTACCTCTGCCTCCCAAATGCTGGGATTAAAGGCCACCACACCCTGTTTCTTTCTATATCTTTAAACAGATTCAGCTTTAACTGAATACAATCCAAAGAAAAAGTTATATAGTCAAGGTTTCAAAAAGGTTTTTTATTTACTTTCAAAGGCAGTAATAAAAAGCTTAACATACTAAGAAAGTTACAATCCCTCATTTGTGCTCAGTCAAGATCCTGAGACTGACGTTTCTACTCTACGCCCTCGAGTTTGAGCGCTCACTTCCCACAGCTGAGTCACTCAAACTGATGATGCTCCAGGAGTGCTTCGCTGGTCCTTTAGGTCCGGAGCACATGGGAACAAGGGAAGCCCCTGATGAGTTTGACCCTCCAACAATACTTGTACATTTCGACCCGGAGCCATTAACATACCATCTCCTTGGGAGAGAACAGAACCTGAATTTGAACGAAGAAAACACAGGATAGTTATAAAATGCTATATTTTACATTCACGATAGGGTCAAAGAGACACACATCAAAATCACTCATCATAAGCATTTTAAAAATTATATATTTAGCAGGGCGTGGTGGCGCATGCCTTTAATCCCAGCACTCAGGAGGCAGAGGTAGGAGGATTGCCGTGAGTTCGAGGCCACCCTGAGACTACAGAGTGAATTCCAGGTCAGCCTGGGCTAGAGCGAGACCCTACCTCGAAAAACCAAAAACAAAACAAAACAAAAAAAACCACCAGCTCTGCAGTAGACACCTGCAGCTCAGCTACTCAGAAGGCTGAGGCAGATGAACTGTTTTGAGCTCATGAGTTCAAGAACAGGAAAAAGAAAATGGAGAACTGGGTGCCTATGATAGAGACATCTTGCTTTCCTGAGATGGGAGATGTCTTCAAAGAAATCACGGATTCACATGTGGGTGGGTGGGTGGTGGAAAGAACTAGAAAATAAATGATATAGAAATTAAGAACACCTGTAACCCCATCTTTTTTTTATATTTATTTATTTTCAAGCAGAGAGAGAGAGAGAGAGAGAGAGAGAGAGAGAGAGAGAGAGAGAGAGAGAGAGCGCGAGCGCACAAGGGCCACCACCTTGTGGGTCTGGCATATGTGGGTCCTGGGGAATTGAACCCAGGGCCCTAGGCACTGGAGGCAAGTGCCTTAACCGCTAAGCCACCTCTTCAGCCCTGTAACCCCATCTTTGAGCGACAGATGCAGAAGGATTGTGAGCTCCAGGCTGGCTTGGGTTAGGCAGCCAGACTGTCTCACAAAAACAAATAAACAAGTCCACCAAGAAGAAATGGCTGTCACCTATCTTTTCAACATAATTATAAACCATAAAATTTTCAAAAAATATGACATTTTATGAAAAGTGAGGCCAGGTGTCATGGTGCACTTTTAATCCCAGCCTGAGACTATACTGTGAATCCCAAAGTCAGCCTGGGCAGAGTGAGACCCTATCTCAAACTGACACGGACTATTCAAAATAGAAGGAAAAAAAGCACTCATCTATTAAAGAACACTGTGAGTTACCTGTAAAAAAACTTTAAGATTAAAGGGATAGTGATAATATAACACATTTGAGTTATTTTTAAAATTTTCAATGAATATACAGGAGACAAAAGTGTTAAAACCATGAAGGTGAGTAATAAAGTCTCGCTCATGCCCAGTGCCCTTCTTAGGACTGAAGCACCACTGTGAGGTGAGGTGATGAGCACATTCACTTCCTCAATGGCAGGGAGCCTGACCCAGTTCTGCATCTTAATTGATCTGGAAACCTTCCTTTGTAGTCCGAGCAGGCTTTTAACTTGCCATCCCTCTGCTTTAGCTCCTGAATAGCTGATATTATAGGCCTGTGCTGGATTAATGGCATGTGCATCCACACCTGACATTTTTAATTTTTAAAAATTTTATTTGCAAGCAGAGAGACAGAATGCACGCCAGGGCCTCCAGCTGCTGCAAACGAACTTCAGATGCATGCACCACTTTGTGCATCTGGCTGTACATAGGCACTGGGGAATCAAACCCGGGTCATTGGGCTTTGCAGGCAAGCACCTTAACCACTGACAGCCGCCATGTCTCCAGCCCTCAAATCACTTTTAATCTTTCCTGGCACTGATTAACATATAAATATATACATAAAGTTTATTTATTTGAGACACACAGAAAAAGAATGGGCACACCAGGGTCTCCTGCCATACAAACCCCAGACACGTGTGCTACTTTGTGCATCTGACTTTACATGGATGCTGGGGAATTGAACCCAGGCTGTCGTGCTTCGAAAGCAAACACCTTTAAATGCTAAGCATCTCTCCAGCCCGACACTAACATTTTGAAGTAAAGCTTTGCAACAGTCCATCCCCTAGACTAGCCTCACCATTTCCTTAGTGGTGTCACTTAACCTGTTGGTCTGTCCCCAGTGTTTCCTGCAAATGTTAGAATTAGGTCTAAGGCTTTACATTCCAGCCAAACATTTCTGATTGACAAGAACCCTTACTGGTTAATGCTGTGCACCTGACACTGTATCACATATGAAAATGGATGTCTGGGGCTAGAGGTGTGTTCAGCAATACATTTGCTTGTCTAGCAGGCACAGAACCCTGGGCATTCCAGGTATCTTCACCTACGAGGTCAGATACCACACAGAGGAAGCTGAGGCAGTAGAAGAGCATATTCAAGACTAGCCCCAGAATCTCCTCTTGTAAAAGCAGGCTTTTCCACATGACGAACCACCTGGTGTTTAGTTTTTGATTTCCATAAACTATAAATTTTTATTTTTTTGATTTTTCTTTTTTTAAAAAATATTTTATTTATTCATTTTCAAGCACAGAAGGAGAGAGAGAGGGAGAGAGAGAGAACCAGGGCCACCACCTTTTGGGTCTGGCGTATGTAGGTCCTGGGGAATTGAACCTGGGGCCTTAGGCACTGGAGGCAAGTGCCTTAACCGCTGAGCCATCTCTCCAGGCCAAACTATAAAATTTATATAAAGATGCCAGGCATGGTGGCACATGCCTTCAGTCCTATCAATTGGGTGGCAGAGGTAAGAGGACTGCCATTAGTGCGAGGCCAGTCTAGATCTCCAGAGTTCCAGGTCAGCCTGGGCTAGAGCGAGACACTACCTCGAAGAAAAATTTAAAAAACTTATTCAAAGATAAATTAATTCTTATAATAGACTTACTCCTTAATTTGCATTTGAGCACTTTCCTTCTTTTTTATTTTGTCTGAAACCCTGCAAAGAAAACAAACAAACGAGTTAAAAGACAGGGCAGATGCTAGAGCAATGTCAAGGTCAGGCTTGATGCTAACAGCTGTTACCGCTCTACACCTGACGGGCAGGAGACGGAGAGGACTAGTCTGTTGGGCTGTTACAATGGTTTATTCCTTTCTTTTCTTATAGTCAGTAAGTTTTTATTTCCATGTGACTCCTTCATTGCCCATCGAGGTCACCTTTTTCTTCCAGAGCTGAAGCTGGTCCTTTTTGAAAGAACGGATGCTTACTCCACTTGTGTTGTTTGGTCCACAATTTTCTGAGCTTCTAACTCTGTGTCAAAGTTGCCTGAGAACTCTGACCTCGAATTCCTTGAAGCAAGTTAGTTTAGAATCCATTATAGGATAGGAGATCTGTCTGCCTTTGTTGCTGACGCCCTACACTTCTCTTAGCATACTTGTGTTCAGTTCATATTCATTCCTGTGACACCACATCCAGAACATTTTTTAAAAAATATTTATCCATTTTTAAGCAGAGAGAGAAAGAGAGAACCAGGGCCACCACTTTGTTGGTCTGGCCCATGTGGGTCCTGGGGAATTGAACCCACAGCCTCAGGCACTGGAGGCAAGTGCCTTAACCGTGGAGCCATCTCTCCAGCCCCAGAACACTTTTGAGATATGCCAATGCTAAAATTTTTAAATTCATTTGCAGCCTAGGTAGGTATCTGTCTCAGATCTCATGTTCAAGATAAAAGCCTTAAAAACAAAAGACAATCTTCACCTATTACTTGAATATCAGAATGTTTTTTTTTAAATATCAATAGATCAATACCACGACCTTGAACTGTCTTGAGTATCATATTTCTTCTTTTTTTTTCTTTTTGGTTTTTCAAGGGTCTCACTCTCATATTCCTTCTTATTTGTATCAAAACGCATACTAAACAGTGAGGTCTGGGTGTCAAAAGAAGGTTTAGTTTTGCCCGTCTTTAAGTTTTGTTCACCAGTTCAACAAAGACACATACAAGTGCCATGGCTTATTCTTTTCAGTGGGGAAAATTTCAAAAGTGTAAGCTCCCAGAAACTGTGTTTTCCTTACAGTTTTGAAGTTCTTATATTTGTATTTTAAGTTAAGCTGAATTACATTTAACTAAATGTATACATTTAATGTATACATGCAAGGAAACTCATTTCTGTGGTTAACCCTGAACTTGTGGTAATTATTCTGGAGAATTCTGCTACCCTTCATCTGTTCCCAAATCAAGAAAAGAAACCAAAGTATCTGGTCAAGTCTGCGCCGGGCACGGTAGCATAAATGTTCTAGTAGCAGAGCCAGGGAGATCAGGAGCCCAGCCCGAGCTACTTATTAAGACCCTGTTTCAAGCCAGCATGGTGACTTTGATTACAGCACGCCTTTAATTACAGCACTCAGAGGCAGAGGAAGGAGGACTGCTGTGAGTTCAAAGCCAGCCTGGGTCTAAAAAATGAGTTCCAGGTCAGCCTGGGCTAGAGTGAAACCCTACCTTGAAAAAAAAAAAAAAAAAAATCCAAAGTCTGTCCAGTAATGCTGGGAGCATCAAAGCCAAGGATGGGAGGCAGCCTGAGCAGCACAGCAAGATGGCTCCGTGGTTAAAGGCTCGTTTGCAAAGTCAGATGTAAGATGCTGCACGCATGGCAAGAGGCTCTGGTGCACCCCACACTCACTCTCTCTCCTAGTAAATAAATGAATACTTTTAACAAATAAACAAATATATATATATATATATGTGTGTATATATACACACACTTACTTGAGAAAAAAAATATTTTTTCATCCCTAAAGCAGAAAAACTACTGAAATTGAAAAAAAAAATGAGTAAAAATCACAGCAAGAAATTTTTTTTGGTAATTTTTGTTTTATTTCTGAGACAGTGTCTTGTTATATAGTCCAGGCTAACCTAGAACATGTAATCCTCCTACCTCAGCCTCTTAAGTATTAGAATTACAAATATGTGCCACACCTAGTACATAAAAGAAATATACATAATTTTTTGGGGCGATCCTCCTACCTCTGCCTCTCCAGTGCTGGGATTAAAGGCGTGCAACACCACGCACAGCTCATAAAGATACTTTAAATGACCTATAATTACACTCACTAGATATGATGCAAGGGTAACTTTAGCAATACAGGCACAGCTGTCAGTTTTTAAACTTCAAGATGTTTAATCTTGTATGTTCCCCATAACAAAGCACAGTTTAGTCACGTAGAGGCTGTTACATAGCTAAGTGGTAAAACGCTAAACTAGCATGGGCAAGGCCAACGGTTCAAAACCCTGCACCGAAAGTCCTAATAGCTGTGAGGACCATGCGAAATGACTGCTTACCATGTAATAGCCAGTGTGATAGCCACTCATGTACCAGGAGATCAACATACTTCCCAAAGCATCACTGTCATCCACGGCATCTGGAGAGATGGGAGGGGGTGGGGGGATTATCTGGAAGTGGGAAAAGATGTGAGACATGAATTTCAGGAGCCAAGATGCAAAATATGGAGATTCATTCATGTTACAGAACATGATGGACATTAATCCTACCTTACCCTACCTACATCTTCTGACACCTGCTATATAAATTTACTTAAAAACAACAACAAAAAATAAAAAAAATCAACACTTGAGAGCCAGACCCTACCTCCAAAAACAAAACAAAACAAAAAACACTTAAAGAAAACCAACCATAAAAACTAAGGCCCTAGGGCTGGAGAGATGGCTCAGCGGTTAAGGCACTTGCCTCCAGTGCCTAAGGCTCCGGGTTCAATTCCCCAGGTCCCACATAAGCCAGACCCACAGGTGGTGGCCCTAGTACTCTCTTTCTCTCTCTGTATCTCTGCTTGAAAATGAATAAATAAAATATTAAAAAAAAAAAAAACTAAGGCCCTAGCTGGGCGTGGTGGCACATGCCTTTAATCCCAGCACTTAGGAGGCAGAGGTGGGAGGATCAATGTGAGTTTGAGGCCACCCTGAGACTACAGAGTGAAAATCAAAAACAAAAACAAAAAAATTTACTTGAAATTTTTACTCATTAGAATTTGACATTAGGGATAGCCTTTGGTGACATTTCTCTAATTTCCTATATTCTGCAAAGTCCCATGGGTATGAAAGCAGATTAAGTGGAATTCTTCTGTACTTACTGGTGGTCCAGAAGGAATGGGAGGCATCCAACACGACATCAAGTGGGGTGGTGGAGGTGGTGGGGGTGGTGGGCCATTGAACTTTAGACCTGGCTATAAAGAATATTTCAAATGAAAATTTAGTGACTTCAGTGATAGGAAGAGTAATCAAAACTAAAATAATAAGAATTATCCTGCCTATAAAGAATATCTCAGCCAGGCATGATATGCACACTTTTAATGCCAGCTCTTGGGAGGCAGAGGTAGGAGGATCATCATAAGTTTGAGGCCAGCCTGGGACTACAGAGTGAACTCCAGGTCAGTCTGAGCTAGAGTGAGATACTACCTTGAAAAACAAAACAAAACAAAAAATATTTCATAGAATACCAGGCATGGTGACACATACCTTCAAACATTAGGGAGGCAGTGGTAAGAAGATCACTTGTAGTTTGAGGTCAGCCTGGAACTACATGGGTTAGCTTTGGCTAGGGTGAGACCCTACCTTAACACCCCCTCCAAAAAAAAAAAAAAAAAGGAAAACCCATACCAAAACAAAGCAAGAATATTTCAAATGAAAATTAATTTAGTAACATCAATGGCAGGAATAATAAAATTATCCAGAATAAAGATGTGGTACATTACATATACATAATAGAGTTTTAATGAGCTGCAAATAGGTATAATTATGAAATCTTCAGGACCCTGAGGAATCAAGCTGGAACTGAGTTGGAAACCTTGATCTTTTTTTTTTTTTTTTTTTTGGTTTTTCAAGGTAGGGTCTCGCTCTAGTCCAGGCAGACCTGGAATTCACTATGTAGTCTCAGGGTGGCCTTGAACTCACGACCATCCTCCTACCTCTGCCTCCTGACTGCTGGGATTAAAGGCGTGTGCCACCATGCCCTGCTGAAACCTCATTCTTGCTGGCTAGCTGTCCCAGTGCTTTCTTTGCAGGCTGCTGGGGGAGGAAAGTCGTCACAGTCTTGCCCACCAGTGGACCCTGAGAGCTACACAAGTGCTCAGCCAAGTAGAGCTAGAATGGCGAGTCTACTATCTGATTGGATGTGAGGCTTGCTCCATGGAAGAGAATTTATGCCTGGTACTAAAAACCCAAATCAAAAGCCTCTTATAGCTAGGAAGTCACAGGCCTCTCGGGAAACTACTACTGTCACTAGCTAAGGAGATAAGCTGTGCTCATCAGATTGTGCGACTCTCACTTTTGCCAGAGACTTCTTTTTGCAGATCACAGTGACAACTGGGAAGACCCAAAAACCATCAAACTGTTTCAGGGAATCCTGTGGAAGAGGGGGCAGAAAGAATTGAAGAGCCAAAGGATGGGGAAGAGCTTTCTGGAACGCTATATTGTGGGCAGGGGATGGCTGTTGCACCTGGAGCTTGTTTGCAGTGGCTGGAGGCCCTGGCACACCCATTCTCTCTGCCCCCTCAAACGTAGAAATAGTTTTTTAAAAGATAATTAAATCATAAAAGGTTATATCCTCTAACTTTCATTAACTACCTTGCAATATTTGTTTGAATTTTTTTTCTTTCTTTTTTTTTT
>PVHP010038426.1:0-16901 GCA_004024765.1 Zapus hudsonius | reverse complement strand
TTTTGCCCTTGTGCCCATTTCTTTAGCTCCCACGGCCCTGTGTGAGGTCAGGATGCTGCGGCATCAAATCTTCACATGGAGCCAAACTATGTTCTTTATGACTTGCTAAGCCATTTTTAAATGTCAGCCAATCATGTAACTGCCAAGTTGGAAGCCCCCTCCCCCTGCTTAAATCCCTATTAAAACCCTGCTAATTCTGAGCTCAGGGCTCTTCTCCCTGATCTACTGCATCTGTAAGGAGAGAGAGAGAGACCTGGCTGGAGCCTGCAATAAAGACCCTGATGTGATTGCATCGCTTCAACTCCTGGGTGGTCTTTGGGGATCCCGAAATCTGACACAACACAAGTTCACTAAACTGAATTAAAATTAAACTCTAAAAAGAATGACTGGAGGCTGGAGAGATGGCTCAGTGGTTAAGGGTTTGCCTGCAAAGCCTAACAACCCCAGTGCCCACGTAAGCCAGATGCACAGAGTGGCACATGCATCTGGAGTTCATTTGCAGTGGCTAGAGGCCCTGGCGCTTCCATGTTCTCTCTCTCTCTCTCTCTCTCTCTCTCTCTCTCTCTCTCTCTCTCTCTCTCTCTCTCTATTTCTCTGCTTGCAGTAAATATTTTTTTGAAAAAGAATGATTAATGTTGAGCACAAACTAAGATCACCTGCTTCAAGGACCAAAGTGCCCCAGGTGGAGTTACGTGATCACCTAAATCTCCAGATAAGCAGGACTGACTGAAACGTGGACGGCGGGTCTCAGACAAACACACCTGTACTTCTGTGAACGAGAGTCAAGGTTACTGTTGCTTCCTCAGCAAAGCCTCAGCCCACGCACAGTAACCTTTGACATTTCCCCCAGCATCAGCAGACCTGTGATTGCTCAGTGTGCAGGCCGATGGTCAGAGAACTTTGAGCCAGCCATTTTGTTTGGCAAACTTGTAAGATAATGCATCTCTTTCAGTTAAACAAACCCTTGGACATACACAGCGGTGCGTAATGGGTGTTGTGCTCTAAAATGGAAACTTTTCCCTGGTAACGAAGAGAATGGAATAGTACAGACCAAACCAAATAGCTTCATGTTTCCTATCTTTTCTGCAATGTATAGGAAAAGACACCTAGACCTTTTTTGAGATTTTTTAATTAATATCTTTATTATGAATAATCACATACATTGTATGAGCAAAGCTTATAGTGGTGCCCCCATTTCCCTCCTCTCTGTATCATACCCACTGGGGTCCCTCCTCGGTGTGCATACTGGATCTGTCCATGGGGTAGAGGGTTATGAACTGCGCCAGAGAGAGCCAGTTTCCCCCCCTTTGTGCATTGTTGCTGGGGGGGGTGATGTCTCTGGATATTCTCCCCCACCATGGCTCTTATATTCTTTGCACCCCCTCTTCTGCTCAGTTCCCTGAGTCATGGTGGGTGAGTTTTAAATCTGCTTTATTGTTGAGATCTTAAGTGTCTCTGGACTTCTGCTTTGGATTGTGTTGGGTATTGTTGGTGTCTGTCTCCATTGACCTTTCATGGATTATCTGACTTGCTGTGGTGATAGGTCTCTTGTTTATCTCACCACTTTCTCATAGGTTTCATTTGGGCCGTGTGATAGGTCAAGGGTGGTTCATCTCCTGCCAAGATGTCAGCCATCATCCAATGTGGAATTGAGTTGCTGGATTTGAATGGTCCCTGGCTTTCTCAATGCCTTCTCCATCAGAGAGTGAGACCAATATAGGTAAAATGAGACAACATTGCTATTTTGGCTAGCTCCTAATGGGTGTAGCCTCTCTGTAGCTCTCTGGTAGTGGGAATTTCCCCTAGGAGCCCGAGATCTTGGTCCCCATAAGATTTTGCCATGGATCCCAATTCCAGTTAAGGGTTCCTTGTCACTAAGCAGATCTCTTAGCCAATCAGTAAGCCATTGATTACTCTCCTAGGTTTAGTGCCACTATTGCACAGATAAGCATTTCTTGACTTGTTGGTCTCTTCCATAGAGCTGTGTGTTCAGCATTCTTGTGACAACTGTCTATCTTGGCATATCAGTGGTCTCTGCTTTCTCCAAATATCATTGACCAATGTCCCCTGGCAGCTCATGAAACACCTTCCAGTGCTACACATGCTACCATCTGGGAGCTGGTTACCATTCTGGATCTAGAAGAATCTTTTGGTGTTGTCTGATGACACTCTCTGGTTTCTTCAGCAATAGGGTCTTACCTTGGACCTGGGTCAGGTATTCAAGAGCTTTGACAGAAGTCTGTCTCATTTTGGGGACCTCATGGGTCTCTTTGATCAACAGCTTAGTGTGGGAAGGAACCAATAACTGGGACAGGGAGTTGCAGGCCTGAGCAATTATTCCTGAGGTTAGGTTTCCTCCCATTTTATTCATAGACCCTTGTACCAATCTATACCTTTTTATTTTTATTCTCAAAAAGAATAATCCATATATATGATCTGGATCAATTTTTAATTTATGTCAAAATATCATATGATTTCATAAACAGCACAAACTTCATTGTATTTGCTTGACAATATCCCTGACTGAAATACAGCCAGAACTGTCCCTAAACAAAGTTCTTATAATGTGATTGGTTTTCTATTGAATTTATTAAGATATCATAGGCTTATTTCATGGCTGAAAATGTAATTTCCTGATAAATTAAGTGTACACAGTTCCCTAGCAAAGTTTAAATTATTTAATTAAAAAGTAAAAAATAATTATTCATAAATATTGACAGTAATATTCAGAATATTAATAATATTACTGGGTAGTGATCACTATCTTGGAGTAAAAGTTCTAAAACATTCAAAACTCTACCAATGTCTGGTGAATTCCTTCCTTATGGAAAAACATTTGTAATTATGTTTTGTTCCAGCTGGTCCTTCCGGTTCAGTCTAGGCTCCAAGCAGGGAGCGCTTATAATAAATCAAATATTAACTGCCCAAATCTCCTGATTCCACCTGCTAGAAGAACAGTGTGACATCCGTAGTGACAAATCAAGTGAGATACTCTTCTCTCTTTTCAATTTGCTGACTTTCTCACTCAACCACAGACAAAGGTATGACACGTCTCGGGCTACTCCAGCCATTCATGTCACAGTGGCCAAGTGTATGACTGTCTCTGATGGAAGAGGAGGAGAACGTCAGAGAGAGGTCCCCCCTCTAGCCTTCCACTTAACGTAGGTGTCAACTACATTGTCCAGTAGCACAGATATCCGTGGTTTTTTTACTACAGTGAAAATATTTTAAAAGACTTTAAGATGGTTCAACAATTATAGGAGCTTGCTTCAAAGGCTGCTGGCCTGCCTTCCAGACCCAAAGTGGTCTCCTCACAGCGGCTGTCATTAGCTGCACAAGACCTGAATGATAGGAGGGCAGAAAAAAAATAGAGAGATGGCTCAGCGATTAAGGTGTTTGCTTGCAAAGCCTAACTAGCCAGGTTCGATTCCCCAGGACCCACATAAAGCCAGATACACAAAATAGCACATGCATCTGGATTCCATTTGCAGTGGCTGGAGGCCCTGTTGGGGGCCCATTCTCTCTCTCTCTCTCTCTCTCTCTCTCTCTCTCTCTCTCTCTCTCTCTTTCTCTCTCTCTCTCTCTTTCTCTCTCTCTCTTTCTCTCTCTCTCTCTCTGTGTCTACTTGCAAATAAGTAAAAGATTTTTAAAATGTTGATATCAGAATAGAAGAGAGACTAGTTGGAAAGAAGGTGGGGTTCAATGGAGAGGGGACAAAAGAAAACACCTTGTAATGTTGGGGGAACTGCAGCCAGTTTGAGGCCAGAGCACCAGCTAATGAATCTTCAGTCATGTTCCAAGCCAACAAGAGCTACACAGACCCCATCCCACATAGACAGGCAGGCAGACAGCCTCCATTGCCTAGGGTTTCCATTCAAACGTGTACAACGTGCTCAGCTCTGTGCTCACAAAGGAAAGTAGCCAAAGAAACGGAACCCTTTAAATCCTGAATCATCCAACCCACGGGGAGAAAAACGTACATTCTTCTAAAGCAGTGAAAAGCCAACAAACTGGTGAAGCGCACGGTGCCTAAAGGAGGTAGGTGCACATCACTGGTGTCTAATAATTGCTCATCAGTAAGCAGGAGGGCTTTACTAAGGGACGGAGATACACTGAAAAAGGAAGAAGAAATAGATGTGGCTTAGGAAAGCTGGAGACACAGCCGTGACAACAGACAGAGGGAAGAACAGGAATAAGTTGAGCAGATGAGAGGAGGTAAAGGCAGAAGTGTCTGAGAGATCCGGTGAAGGGAGTACCAGTGACCTGCAAAAACCTCCTACCACATGGCAGAGAAGATCCGCATGTCTCTCAAGCAGATGGGACAGGAGAAAGGAGAGGCAAAGAAATACACATCACGGGCTAGGGAGATGGCTCAGCAGTTAAAGGCACTTGCTTGCAAAGCCTGACGACCCAGACTCAGTGCCCGAGGACCCACGTAATGCCAGATGCACAGGGGCACATGTACCTGGAGTTGGTTTACAGTGGCAAGGGGCCCCGGTGCCCCCATACTCACTTTCTGTTTTGTTTCTCTCTTTCTCTCTCTCTCCTTCCCTCCTTCCTTCCCTCTCTCCCCTCTCCCTCTCTCAAATAAATAAATGAAAATGTTTTCAAAAGACACATTATGAAAATCCATATGTAACAAGGAAATATGTACCTATGTAACAACATATAATATGTAACAAATATATACATATGTAACAAGGGTTATTTGAAAGAGTTTTGTTTGACTTCCCTCTATATTATCTTCTTCAGCTCTTTGAGGAAGATCAATGCCGTTACAAGAAGAATGCAAAGAGAAAGGAATATTAATATCCATCTATCATTTTAGATTTCCCAGCTGACACCTCAGTCCTGAGACTTTAATTTTTAACTCTTTAATCTTGTTAATCTACACATCAAAAGGAAACTGGATGGTTTCAGTCCACGATGCCGGTTTCCTGCTTTTCCAGACCTCAGATGTAGAGGATCTGGAAGCAAGTGAAGACAAGCCAGCTGGGAAGCCTTTGCCGAGGAAGACTGCGAGAAGCAAAGATGAAACTCCAAGTGAGGCCAGGGCAAGTGCTCCCAGAGTCACTCTGGTGCCTGTTATTAACCTAGGAGGGGAGAAAGAAGGCGGATCAGATGGACTGAGGAGAAAGCCAGTTTTGTATTGCTTCTCACTTGAAACTCTCAGGAAACTCTCCCACAAAGCACACAGCTGGACCAACGTAGGAAGACCCTCATAAAGCAGCCGAGCTCCAGCACTGAGTCTTGAAGTTCAGTCTCATTTGATGGGAATGAAGAAGAGGCACGTGTCCAGCAGCACATGGTCTCTCGCTGGGCTGGACAACCCTGTCTGGTGAATCCCACCACCATGGGACGTGGGGAGGGGCAGATGTGGTCTTTATCATCGTGAGGACAGAAGTGGCATTGTGGCATTTTGGTCGACACGGTTTCAAATATCCTCTCCAGAGTTGGGGAGATGAACAAGTGAGCAAAGAGCTTCCTGAAGAAGCCTGGGGACATGAGTTCAGACCTGGAGCACCCACTCAAGATGGTGGCACGTACCTGGGAAGGCAGAGATAGAAGGATCTGTAGGACTCACTGGCTAAATTTAATCGAATGATGAGCTCTGGATTCAGTCAGAAAAAAGAAGGTGGGGGCTGGAGAGATGGCTCAGTGGATAAGGCACTTGCCTCTGGTGCCTAAGGCCCTGGGTTCAATTTCCCAGGACCCACATAAGCCAGACCCACAAGGTGGTGTTCTCTCTCTCTCTGTCTTTCTCTCTCTCTCTCTGTATCTCTCTGCTTGAAAACTAAATAAATAAAATATTTAAAAAAGAAAGAAAGAAAAAAGAAGTTGGAGAGCCATAGTGGAAGATGGCCAACATTGACCTTTGTCCCTCACATACATGTATCCCCCCTCACGTATACATATACACACATACACGTGCACATACACACAACCTCTATGTAGATAGTATTATAGAGAATCCTGTGTAATAAGAAAATTAAATATAACCATATTAGAGAGATGGCTCAGTGGTTTAAAACACTTGCTTGCAAAGCCTAAGGGCCCCAGGTTTGGTTTCCCAGCACCCACATAAAGCCAGATGTCTGAAGTTGGTTTGCAGTGACAGAAGGCCCTGATGGACCCATACTTTCTTTCTCTCTGACTCTCTCTTCACCGCCCTGCTCTCAAATAAATTTAAAAAATATATTTCTAAAGAAGAATCTTGGAGAAAAACTAAAAATACTCTGAACCAGAGAGAGGCAGAACCTTATGTACTTGGCAAATTTGGGGCACTAACTCTCCCCCGTCATCCCCTAGGTTAGCGCCTCGTCCATCATTCTGGCCTTGGGATAAGAACGTGGTGTTCTGAGCAGGTCTCAGCAGATGGCCCAAACCATTAGGAGGAAACAGTCCCATTGGCCGGAGTTTATCAGTGAGTCCAAGGCCACGTGCAAAACTCACCTAGAACATTCATTCACACCAGAGAGCCCACCCACGCATGTTTGTCTGCTCTGTGCAGAACTTTCCCAGTCCTCGGCAAGCTTGTTGACTCTGGACATGGAATACTGGCCACAGGAACTCGAGGTCATGGAACAGCAAGCTGGAAAACTCCCAAACGCCGTCCCAAGAAAGAGAGACGCATCCCTTCCTTCGGCTTCAACCCACTCTGGCTGCCACGTTCCACAAAGTCTCCATGCTTCCTGAATTGAAAACAGACCTCTGGCTCTTATTGTCAAAATACAAGTTACTAACTTTCCTTGGCTTTTCTCGCTTGCAGGATAGAATTTCCTCTCTTTGACTATGTTTACCTCTAAATTTCCTAAGCCAGTTGTGGTGGCTCACACTCGCAATCCTGGCAGTTGGGGGGCTAAGACCTGAGTTCAAGGACAGCCTGGGGCTCATGGTGAGAACCAGATCAGTCTGAGCAAGAGAGAGTCGCAGCCTCAAAAGACTTCTATCCAACTGCCTGGGGATGGGGAAGGGGGGCAACGGGGAATTGGGGATAACAACTCATGGTTGGCCCACTAAACAATGTAACTCATTATGAACAATAAAGAAAAAAAAAAGACTTCTAAGTTTGCTGTCCGATGGGACGGCCAGGCAGGAAGGTCCTGTTTTCCAGTCTCCCATCTTTCTGATGAATGAACGGGCCCACAGTAACCCCTCACGACCCGGAGAGAACATCAAATTGTCAGCAACACAACGGAACACCTCTCACTGAAGCATAGTCTCTGAATGACTTAGCGTTGGTTTTAAAAGCACTTTTGAGCTGGGAGACAAGAGGAAATCCTGAGCTCACATAGCTTGGGAACTGGGAAGATCAGGTGTCCTCTGGTGACCACAGTCACAGATGGACGTGAGGAGGAGGGCAGAGCAAGCCTTTTCTCACCTGGTCCTCGTCCACTTTATGTAGGACATGGGCAGCAGCAGGGGACCTGCACCCAGAGGAGCCCACGCTTGACTTCATAGACGACTACAGCCATAATAGTCTTTTGTCAAGGGGGCCATGCGTCGCTTTTACACAAGCAGCTATGTACCCTCCCTGTCCGGAGGCTCTGCAGTCTCTGCCTCTGGTCCCCTAGGACTCCACAAGGCACCTCAGCATTGCTCCGTTTTAACCGTTCCCTCCATCAAAGTTGTAAAGTCTTTCCAAAGAAACTTGCTAAAAATTGTTTCATTAGTAATTTCTTCATTTTCTTTTTCTCATTCTGTAAATCCTATATTTTAAGTATTAAAATTTAATGCAAAACCTTTGGATTTCTCATCACTTTTATCTCATTTTATGTCTTCAATCCTATTTTCTGTTTTATATTTTTTAATCTGTTTATTTTTTGCAAGTAGAGAGAGATAGAAAAGAGACAGAGAATAGGTGAATAGGACCTCTAGCTGCTGCAAATGAACTCCAGATGCATGAGCCACTTTCTGCGTCTGGCTTTATGTGGGTACTGGGGAATCGAATTCATTGGACTCTGCGGGCCCACTCCTTAACCAATGAGCGATCTCTCCAGCCTGCTTTGTATTTTTGTTTTGGACAATTTACTCAACTTTTCCTCCCAACTCCAATCCATTGGGTGTTTTTCCTCATTGGTCTAGTTTTAGTTTTGAAGTAATCACTTGTGTTTCTATGATCGCCTGATTTAAAGGTTGTCATGGTTTGATCCAGTGTCCCCCACAAACAAATGAATGTGTTCTGGGTAACTGATCCTCAGCTGATGGCAGTTTGGGTTTTACAACCTCAATGGAGCTGTGTTGTTGGGGGTGGGTTTATGGGGGATTATAAACCAGCTTCCCCTTGCCAGTATTTGGCACACCTTCCTGCTGCTGTTTGCAGTGCTATGGCAGGGGTGATGTCCACCCCTCTGCTCAAGCCATCATTTTCCCTGCCAGGATGGAGTCTCCCCTCGAGTCCATAAGCCAAATAAACCCATTCCTCTACAAGCCGCTTTTGCTTGGGTTCTTTCTGCACAGCAACTAGAAAGCTGACCGTAACACAGGTTCAAAGACATCTTCCTTAGCTAAGGTTCACTAAACATTTTTGAGGCTTTTTCTTTTCTTTTTGTGACCAACACTTTTTGTTGTCTGAATGGGGTTGGCTTGTGTATTTCCAGGGTCAGAGACTCCTGTCAACTGTTCAATAATCCTTGGCTGTCCACACATAACGACAAAGAATATAGTAAAAGTTATTTGCTGTGAGCTTTGTGGAATTGACTGTTGGGTCTTTGATCATAGAATCCAGACGTTCTGGTGTTCTTTATTTGGGTCAGCCAGTTTCTTGGGAGAGGAAATTTCCTGTATACACCAATCTAGTCACCAGAGTTCTGGTGATTGGTGGAGAAGAGGAGGCTGGAGTCTACTTACAATACTTGACTTACCTTCTCTACTTTCAATGCGGGGTGTCATCCTTGCTTCCTCCTTGTTAGAAATAAGTCTGGGGGACGGGAGTGATCACACAAGACAAGCATATCCATAAGGAGAAATGCACATCCGCAGAAGTGCACAGCCATAAAGTCCACACGGGCCAGCACACCCAGCAGGAAGTCAGTGGAGTGTTAATCTCCTAACTCAAGGGTCCTGTCCCACCCTCGTTACTCAACCTCACACTCTTCCAGGATTGGATAAAACACAGAAATGGCACAGCTTCTAGGAATGGAAGCTCTGGTTTCAAAGATTGCTGACTCAAGCGGCCTCAAGGACAGCCGACTCGGAAAGGGGGGCTTCACACAAAATTCCTTCCAGAATTGAGATTATCTTTTTAACCCTTTGACCAAAAAGACAACATAATTTCCTCTATCTCTCTCTGTCTCTGTCTCTGTCTCTGTCTCTGTCTCTCTCTCTCTCTCTCTTTCTCTCTCCTTATATCCTGCCCTAGTAAAGGAAGGGTGCTTAGCCTGGAGCAGAGAGGAAAGGAGAGATGAAGAGCTACCTGTTCCCTTCCTCTCTTTAATCTTCAGCTCTTCGCACTCTCTTCCATGTCCACCTGCACAGGTACAGGTTTCTGCTGTTTCTTACAATAACCTCAGTGGTGGGGCCCATGTCACGGGGATTTTTCTGACCAGCACTCTGTTGCTTATGCGTCTCTGGTGCTATTGGAATTCATAAACCAATGCATTTCCAGGCATGGGAATGCACAGCAGAGAAATCAAACGGGGCTCCAGACTTGCCAACGAAACTAAGCTGTACTTTCTCATGAGTTTGCTAGGCTTTAATCTGTGATTATTTCAGTCTCTCTCTCTCTCTCTCTCTCTCTCTCTCTCTGTCTCTCTCTCTCTCTGTCTCTCTCTCTCTCATACACATATGTTCACATTAAGAGAGCAGGCCATGCTACTAAGCAGTCTGTGATGGTTCAAATGCTGAACCATCTCCTCAGCCCGGAAAACTTTCTCTATGAATTCAAGTTATTATTAAAAAAAATTTGGGGAAGTCAGAAATGGTACTTTGCTTTTTTATGTTTTATTGAAGATTTTCAAAATTGCACATTAATAGAGAGAAAATAAAATCTCTGCACCAGGTTCAGAAATTATCCACATTTTGCTATGTTGTTTCATCACTAAACTATGGTCTTTTGCTTGGCTCTTAAATTTCAGATGCTGTGTTATTTTTCTGTCTCTATATCCCTTTAGGAAGCCCAAACCTTACCAGAAATTCCCACTCAAGAAAAGATACTATATAGAGCAGATGAGTGAGTGCCTTAGGTTAATTAGGAAAACTGTCTTGAGCACAGAAATGCATAAGAAAATATTTCCTGCAAATTAAGGAACTGTAAAATTACAAGACCCATGCGTCACATAAAAAATACCTCCTTGTTTCTCATTTGTGATGTAAGTGCTGTTTTATGTTTTCTCACTTTAACTTGACAATTTCCACTGAAATGTACACCTTAAACTTTGTCATTCTGTTGGTGACTAACTTTTTGTTGATTCTCAATAGACAAAAGTATTTGAAATTTTAACTGTTTCTTTTGAATTTTCTCATTCTAAAGTGTAATGCCTGTGTTGTTATTACATTATATAAAATAAGAACAGAATGGAAATTACATTTTCACTGAGAGCATAATTGTGGTTTTAAAAAGATGGGGAAGGCAAGTAGAAATGAAAAACATGCATTCGTAGACTCGCAACAAGGAGTTTCTCCCTTGAAGTCTCCAGGAATGCTGTAACTACTTTAAAAAATAGTATTTTAAAAACAGAAAGCTATAGATTCTCGGGATAGTCTTAATGTAATTTCCTGATCTCTTTGTTGTTCCAGTCATCTTGCCAAATTGCAAATTATTCCCACTCTTTACCCAATGACACAGTGCAGACCAAGACTTCCAGATGGCCTCTTGGGACAGAGTTAAAGCAATGTTGTTTCTATTAAGCACACGGCATGAAACATTTCAAAAGATAAATGATGCAAATATATTTTGGCAGGGAGACCAAACACTTAAGGACGCCTAAATATCCTTTTTCCTATGTAAAATGCAAGCAAAGGCTCTGCAATCCTATGTCAGTGGCAAGAAGAGTCTGCTGGCTTCGCACAGAACAAGTCACTGAAGCCGAGACTTCTTTCCTGCTCAAACTAGGTATTCCATTTGATGAGTGTCCTAACCTATGTAACCTGTTGTCACACATGCAAAACCTGGACACACAGGACTCTGTCGCAGCCATGCTGCTAGGCACGGTTAAAGCAGACATAAAGGTTATTTTAGCATTTCTGGTTTTGAACTTGTGTCTAGAGACCCAAGGAGAACTAGATAGCAGGTGTGGATAGTGTCGTGTTAGCAGGAATATTCACCAAGCCTAATTTCATTCCCCAAGCTTATTGGAAATCAGCTGGGGAAAAAAATAATAATATTCAAAAATAAAGGAGTGAAAGTTGAAAAATACCACAGATTGTGCAAAGGACACTGGCTTGAGAAACATTTTATTTATTTATTTATTTATTATTTATTTGAGAGAGAGAAACAGGCCCTCCAGCCACTGCAAACGAACTCCAGACACATGTGCCACCTTATGCATTTGGCTTTAGGTGGGTACTGGGAAATGGAACTCGGGTCCTTCTGCTTTGCAGGCAAATGTCTTAACTGCTAAGCCATCTCTCAAGTCCCAAGAAACATTATTTTTGATTAACAAAAAAAATGTATAAATTATCTGTCAATGCATTGTGTGATAGAAAAGGCTTGTCCAGCAAAACACCTCCTAAATATCTGCGAGCTAAATTCCCAAAATTATGCATTCAAATAGCAAATCTTTGAAAAAATATAATAATGCCTCAAAAGTTGTTCTTAGAGTGTTATGAAAATTAAGATCCTGTTGCAAATATATTGATAATCAGTTGTTTGGGGAGGCCTAAACAAGGTGTGGATATAGCCAGAACCCTTTAATCGAGATGACAGCCCTAATGGTGTTTTAAATTGGTCAACTCTGCTAACTTTTTTCAGTACATACGCATGTCCCCTTTTGTTCCTGGACACCATTGGGTTAGAAGACACTCAGGCCATGTCTGTGAACCTGACCATGAACTGACTATACAGCTCTTCGATGGCACTTAGTGTCCAGACTTGTACGAAGAAAGCTACGAGGGCCGACAGGAGCCAAGCATCCAGGAGCTGCTGCTTTCTTCGGATGATTATTTAAATGTCCATTGCACTTCAAGTGATCCGTAAATTACAGGGCAAGAAACGTACAGGCAACGTGACTTGTGTGAACAACCCAGAAAATCCGTTTTCTTCATTCACTCAGAGGAATCTGCAATGCCTCCAAGTCCACAGAGTATATGCAGAGGCTGTAAAAAGATCTGATTTTCTTAATCCACAGATGCCTTTGGAGAAGTCACGGTGAAGACCTCACCCGTCTGAAGAGAGGCCTGTGTTACCTTTGTGCAGCATTAAGCAACCCAGCCACCTCTGGCTCTCTTGGTCTTCGTCCAGATGTTTGCTGTTTCGTGTCATGCTCGCTCCATGGCCGTGGTAATTTTTAAACGCTAAGTCCTTCTACCTTTGGACTCTTACCTTTGGAGCAGTAACAGATGGTAGGCATTTCAATAACGCTGTGCGTGGGAGGGAATATTCCACAGTGGTTGGATACAGGTAAAAATTATAAGAAGGTCGCATGTAGTGAACACGAGGTATGCCAGACACTGGCTTTTACACGTTTGATTTCAGGTTAGCCCTCAGAGAAAATGAAGACATCAAATCGTGGAGGGATCCGATAACTTACCTGAGACCAGAGAAGTAGCTAGAAAACGAGCCAGAATTCAGCCCAGGTTGGACTTAACAGTCGTTCTCGCACTTGATGGAAAAGCAAAGCATTAAATTTTACGGCACATGCAGTATTTCAAGAACCCAAGGAAGGGCAGAGTGGCACATGCCTGCAATCCCAGCACACAGGAGGTTGAGGCAGGAGGATTGCCATGAGTTTGAAATCAGTCTGGGCTCTATAGTGAACTGCTGTTTCCTAACCAAAGCCAGCAAACCAACCAACCAACCGAGAACATTGTGATAAATTCTGGAAAACACTTTGACAGCATAAACCTCATCGGCTGTTTTTATGTGGCCACTGTTGTTTTCTGTCTAAATCTATAACTGAGGAAGAGAAAGAGATGGGAAAGGGGGCTTTTAAAATACTAGTATTTGGGGGGTTGGAGAGATGGCTCAGCAGTTAAGATGCTTGTCAGCAAAGCCTAACAACCCTGGTTCGATCCCCAGTACCCACATATGCCACTCTGTGCATCTGGCATATGGAATTCATTTGCAATGTCTGGAAGCCCTGGCATGTCCATTCTCTCTTTCTCTTCTTGCAAATAAATGAATTTTTTTAAAAAATAGTTTTTTTAAACTTCAAGTATAATTGATCAAGAAAAATAAAAGAAATCATAAAAAGCCATATTGAAAGAATACATAACTAGAGTTACAACAGAGAGAATAAGAAGTCATGGGTGTTTCGGCCTTCAGGAATGGTAGGCCATGAGACCTAGGTCTTAAAAATCAAAACCTCTCAACCCCAGAAAAAACAAGGAGAACATGAGATTCCACAACATACGATTTATGAAACCTTTAATTATACAAAACTGAAATAGCGCAATGCACCAGGGAGCTGGAGCTACACATCTGAGGACAGGTCGTTACTACAGGTCCTGGTTCTTCTCAGCTGACACTAACATAAATTCTGGAATTGTGTGCAGAAGGTAGACGTGAGCCCTTTGCTGCTTAGGGGTCTGAGGCCATTGCTGAGGTGGCTCTAACACAAACAGCCAGCTGACAGGAATGACTAACCAAAACCCAAACACTGTTGAAGGGAACTGGTATCAAATCAGCTTACGGAGCCCAACGAACACACACAAAGCCTACCTGTGCACAACGTCCAAGGTGTGGTGCTGCATGCCTGTAATCTCAGCATTCAGGAGGTAGAGGCAGGAAAATAAGAAATTCAAGGTCATCCTCAGCTACATAGGGAATTTGGGGACAGCCTGACACCCTGTCTCAAAAACAATATGTCAAAATTCTATCATTCAGCCAGGTTGGTGGTGCATGCTTGGAATCCCAGCACTCTGGAGGCTGAGGTAGGAGGATCACTGTGAGTTCATGGTTAGTCTGGGACCACGGAGTGAGTTTCCACCCTAACCTATGCCTGCTTGCTCATTCTAGTGCGTGTAGGTTAGCTTGCACTAGAGTGAGACCATACCTCAAAATAAGCAGGCAAACAAGCAAAATATCTGTAACCCTGTCTTCATCTACTCACTATATGAGTATTTTAATGCACAACCTCTTAGAAGGCGGTGTGGCACTGTGTACCAAAATGTTCATGCCAACATGATAATCGTTTATACTGGTTGCCAACATAGGAAGCCAGCTCCTAAGGCGTGACCGTGAGGAGTCATCTAAATTAGGTGAGTTTCAGAGCAGGTTGATTGAAGTGGGAAGACTCAGTTCGGTGGTGATCAGCACCGTCCTACGGGCTGGGGTCTTGGAGAGGCCAAGTGCGAGCCTTCATCTCTCCTGACATTGGACCAGGGGTGGGTCTGCATTTCCTTGCTAGCCACGCCCTCTCTGCTATGACGGACTATAGCCTTGACCTATACGCTGAAATAAACTTCCTCCTAAAAACAGCCAATACCATTTGATTTGACATGATAATAAGCACTTTGTAGTTTATCCAAAGAGAGGATTCAAAGATGTGCACCCAAAGTTAATGTCCCCAGAGGCTTGTGATGGTACTGTCCTTGCAGATGGGGCTCTTCTTTCTGCCCCAGCTCCTGAAGGACTTGCACAAGTGATCATTCTTCTATAAGGTATCCGAAGCCCTGCACATACTCAATCCGCTTTCAGCAAACTAAAAATAAAACGTAGTATAAGCTCAGAAGATGAAAGTAGAAAGAAAGAAAACTCAGAGCCATATAATTGGTGATAGATGTGTGTGTGAAAGGTAAAATATAAGATCGAGAAACAAGACGATAAAGAGAGCACAAATCATTAAACTTGATCAAGATTATGTCCAAACCAACTCCTCCAGGAAGCCTTTCCAGATAACCTCTGCTGTAGAGGCGTCACCCTGGCTGTCCCTGTTCTTCTCTCACGGAACAGCTCAAGATGAGGGCTTCTGGGCTGGAGAGATGGCTCAGCGGTTAAGGCACTTGCCTCCAGCACCTAAGGCCTGGGTTCAATTCCCCAGGACCCACATAAGCCAGACCCACAAGGTGGTGGCCCTGGTGCGCTCTCTCTCTCTCTCTCTCTCTCTCTCTCTCTCTCTCTCTCTCTTTCTCTCTCCCTCTCTCTCTGTATCTCTCTGCTTGAAAATGAATAAATAAAATATTTTTAAAAATGATGAGGGCTTGTTCATGTCCCTCCCCTCCCCACCTGAGGGCGTGACCTTTGAAAAATCTATCTCCTACTCAAAGAATGATTCAGGAGCTGAGGACATGGCTCAGTGGTTAAAGGCACTTGCTTGCAAAGCCTGATAGCCTGGGTTCAATTCCCCAGCACCCACGTAAAGCCAAATGCACCAAGTAGCACATGTCTGGAATTTGCAGTGGCAGGAGGCCCTGGTTTGTGCCTATTTTCTCTCTCTCTCTCTCTCTCTCTCTCTCTCTCTCTCTCTCTCTCTCTCTGTCTAACAAATAAATAATATTTTTAAAATAATGATTCAGCATTGATTAAATAAATCAAAGAGGAAAGAAAATGGAAACCATATTTTTTCACAAAAAGAAAACATCTTGTCAGATAGAAATAATAAATGCATAAGGATGAATATATTAATTTAACATAGTGGATTTTTTTGAGTGTTCCAGCTTGTGTATCAGTGAAGATTTGTACTGAGCTTCCGTCCTTCTGTTTTCCAGGCTTCCACTATATCTTTCTACCCTAACCTATGCCCTCTTGCAGATGGAGCTCCCAGGAGGCTGAGTGCCTGGGAAGGGGGTGCATCCCCTGGGTAGAGACCCCCATGCTCTGTTCTCTGCCTGGCAGTAATACTATTTCCCCATGTTTGCTATCCCTGGGGCACTTCTAAATTTTGCCCGCCCACCTGTGACCAGTCTTTTTTTATTTTATTTTATTTATTTATTTGAGAGAGGCGAGAGAGCGAGAGAGAGAAAGGCAGACAGAGAATGGGCGCCCCAGGGCCTCCAGCCACTGCAAATGAACTCCAGACACACGCGCCCTCTTGTGTGTCTGGCTTTACATGGGCACTGGGGAATCAAACTCAGGTCCTTCTGCATAGCAGGCAAAGGCCTTAACCGCTAATCCATCTCTTCAGCCCTGTGACCAGTCTTGAATTACCTCGTTAAGTGAATCTTACCAGGACCTTAACTATTCTCAGTTCTACATGACATCCTGAAAAAGAGACCCGGCTTCATGGTGAATGTCGGGGTCCTGTAATGGTGGCATTGTCTTTGATCCAAAAGGTAACAAAGATCTAAATGAACCTTTAAGGCAGTAGTAATTATCAGGGAGTTGTTAAGAGTTTTATTAGGAGCAGGATTCGTGAATTAGGAAATGAATAATAGAAGCTATAGTTCCAGAGAGAGGGCAGAGGAGGCAGCCTTTGAAGCGGGAAGCTGTTCTGAGTGCATGGGGCTGGGCGCTCTGGACTCACGGGCCGTGCACAGCAGGCTGGCTCTGGGAGCCTCCTCCCTTCTGTGCCCAGGGGCCTCCAGCCTCCCAGGAGCCCAGAGGCTCCCATCCTTTGCTAAGGCTGGACAGGGCTCTGCAGCCTGGGGAAACGACTGCCACCTCGTGTTCACCCACCTCGACCTGCCTGCTTCCTCCCTGGAGGACAGGAGAGAGGACATTTGTGAGCCCAGGTTTTTCTCCAAAGGAACAGAACGAACAAAACCCTGGGTCTTTGTCAACAGAGTGACAGGGACGTGGCTGAGATTAGCAGAGTTTATGTCTTCTGAACTGTGGCTATTAGTGTTTCTACAGGGAGAGAGAG
>PVHP010038425.1:0-16879 GCA_004024765.1 Zapus hudsonius | reverse complement strand
CTCTCTCTCTCTCTCACACACACACACACATATGTAAATAAAATATTTAAAAAAACTGATGCAGGGCTGGAGAGATGGCTCAGGAGTTAAGGTACTTGCTTGCATAGCCTAGCAGCCTGAATCTGATTCCCCAGTACCCACATAAAGAAAGATGTACAAAGTAGCACATGCATCTAGAGTTCACTTCCAGTGGTAGGAGGCCTGGCATGCCCATAATCTCTCTCTCTCTCTCTTTCTCTCTCTCTCTCTTCCCTTGCAAATTAAAAAAAAAGATACAATTTCAAACATACTAGATACGATAAAAAGAAGGGTGTAACAATTAATAATATAAAAAATTCCACTCATACTAGAAATAGAAGAGAACATTCTTAAACAGGTAAAGGAATCTGTGATGTTACCCTAAGATGAGGAACTAGAAAAGTATGTCCACTCCCACCACTTCATTAATCACTGTGTTAGAGAAAAGAATGCAAATAGATAGGTACATAAAAAGACATACAGAAAGGCAAACAAAACACAGGTATAATGGTACATGACTATAATCCCAGTATTTGGGAAGTAGAGAGAAATTCAAGGACAGCCTCAGCTGCATAATGAGTTTGAGGCCAGCATGGACCACACGATACTCTGTCTCAAAAGAACAAATAAATAGCCTGGCATGTTGGCTCACACCTTTAATCTCAGCACTAGGGAGGCAGAGGTGGGAGGTTAGCCATGAGTTTGAGGACACCCTGAGACTACATAGTAAAATTCAGGTCAGTCTGGCCTAGAGTGAGACCCTACCGCAAAAAAGCAAAATAAACAAATAACTGACTGAATGAATGGAAAATATAGATAGATAGTATTAAAAAGGAAAAAAGTGTATCAATCTTTCTTTGCAAACAACATGATTATTTATATATACAAACCCAGAGAATCTTTAAAAGACATTACCAAATTCAATAAATGCTTTTTTCAAAGTTAGTATAAAAAATAAAATGAGGGCTGGAGAGATGGCTCAGTGCTTAAAGCACTTTCCTGCAAAGCCTAACAACACAGGTTCAATACCCTAGTACCCACGTAAGGGCAGCTGCACAAAGTGGCACATGCATCTGGGGTTCCTTTGCAGCAGCTGCGGCCCTGGCTCACCCATTCTCTCTCTCTCTCTCTCTCTCTCTCTCTCTCTCTCTCTCTCTCTCTCTCTCTCTCTCTCTCTCTCTCTCTTTCTCTCTCTCTGTCTCGCTGCTTGCATTAAAATAAAATAGTTTCTATCCACTAACAACAAACAAATGAAAACTGGTATTTTATGTATTTTTGTATTTGAGAGAATGGAATAGGGAGGCTGGAGAAAGAGAGTGAAAAAGAGAGACAAAGAATATTGGTAAGCCAAGGACTTTTGCCACTGGAAAGGAACTCCAGATGAATGCACCATGTTTTGCATCTGGCTTTTATGTGGTGTTAGGAAATTGAAGTCAGGCTGGCAGGCTTTGCAGGCAAATGAGCATTCTCTCCAACCCCTGAAAACTAATATTTATTTATTTATTTAAGAAAGAAAGAAAGAGCCAGACAGAATATGGGTCTGCCAGGGACTCCAGCCACTGCAAACAAACTTCGGAGGCACGCACCACCTTGTGCATCTGGCTTTTCCTGGGTACTGGGTAATCAAACCCAGGTCATTAGGCTTTGCAGGCATGTGCCTTAACCACTGAGCTATCTCTCCAGCCCTGAAAACTAATATTTTTGAATATATTTTGAGAGCTGGGGAAATAGCTCAATGGATAAGAGTGCATGCCTCATAAGCATGAGGACCTGAAAGGGAGAAAGACTGCCTGAGTTTTATTCCAAGTACTCACCTAAAAAGGTGGGTGTTGCCCCACATACCTGTAATTCCAGTCCTGCCAGAGGCAGAGACAGAATTCTAGTGCTTGCTGGTCAGCCAGTCTGACTGGGAAAATAACAGCAGCTCCAGTTCCAAGTTCAGTGAGATACCACATCTCAAGGAAACAATGCAGAAGATCTTTGTAAAGGAGGATAGCAGTTTCTCCTTTGGTGTCTACTCTCATGAACATGGTGCATACACTAAAGACATAGACTTCACACCACACATACACCAATTTAAAATACAATTTAGAAGACTGGAAAGATGTCTCAGCATTTAAAGTTACTTGCTTGCAAAGCCTGAAGGCCCAGGTTTGGTTCTCATGTACAAAGTGGCACATGTATCTGGAGTTGTTTGCAGTGGCAGGAGGCTCTGACACACCTATACTTATTATCTTTCAGTCTGCCTCTTTCTCCCTCTCTCTCAAATAAATACATAAAAATATTTTTAAAAACACGGGCGTGGTAGCGCACGCCTTTAATCCCAGCACTCGGGAGGCAGAGGTAGGAGGATCACCATGAGTTCGAGGCCACCCTGAGACTACATAGTGAATTCCAGGTCAGCCTGGGCTGGAGTGAGACCCTACCTCGGGAAAAAAAAATATATATATTTTTAAAAACAGAATAACCTAATATGAAGAAACTTCATTAAATTGCCAAAGAACATTTACTAAAAGCTATACAAGATGTGCACACTGAAAACTACAAAATACACTCTTAAAAATTAATGATCATGTTCCTTGATTAGAAGGTTCAACACTGCTATCGATCTTCCCAAAACTGACCTACAAAAAAGCCTCAGTAGCTTCTTTAGAGTAAATAAAAACTGATTCTAAAATTTATATGGAAGGACTAAGGGCTCAAAAAGTCAAAACAGCTTAGGCAAGAGCAACACCCTACCTTGAAAAACCAAAAAAGAAAAGTTAAAACAAGTTTGAACAACTGAAAGGCACAGAAAAAGATCCATGCAGATATATCAATATGTGACAATGGGGGAAATGATGGGCTTTTCAGCAAATAGTAATAGAATAATTAGTCAGCTACATACAAAATAAATGAACTAACCCACATATCCATAAAATTAACATAAAATGAATCAAAAGCCTAAATATAAAACAAAACCACAAAATATCTAAAAGAAAATACCTTACTAAAGTTTTTTAAAAAGCTAAGCCTGGGGCTGGAGAGAAAGCTTAGTGGTTATAGCATTTGCCTGCAAAGCAGAAGGACAGGAGTTCAATTCCCCAGTGCCCACTTAAAACCAGAAGTACAAAGTAAGTGGCTCATGTGTCTGGAGTTTGTTTGCAATGGCTGGAAGACCTGACACACCCATTCTCTCCCTCTGTCTGCCTCTTTCTCTCTCTCAAATAAATAAATAATTTTTTTTTAAAGTCAAGTCTGAGCCTAGCATTGTGGCGCAAGTTGTTAATGGCAGCAGAGTATCCAGGCCATCCCATACTCATATACACTGTCTCTTATTCTTACTCACAAATAAATAAATAAAAATATTTTTTAAAAATATGGCTGGATGGATGGCTCAGCAGTTAAGGTGCTTGCCTACAAAGCCTAACCACCCAGGTTTGACTACAGTATCCACTTAAAGCCAGATGCACAAGGTAGCAGGTGCATCTGGAGTTTGTTAGCAGTGGCTGGAGGCCTGGTGTGCCCATTCTCTCTATCTTCTCTTTTTCTGCTTGCAAATAAATAAAAGAAAAAAAAAAGTAGCCAAGCATGGTGGTGCACATCTTTAATCCAAGCACTCGGGAGGCATAGGTAGGAGGATCGTTGAGTTCAAGGCCAGCCTGGAACTACAGAGTGAGTTCCAGGTCAGCCTGGGCTAGAGTGAGATCAACATGCTGGAGAAATGCCCACTGTAGGGTGAAACACATGGAAAGTTCTGAGGAGTCCTACAGTAATTCATTTTTTCCTCTACTTTTTTTAAGCTCACTGTTTGCCATATTTACTTGACCATGGAAATATATTTTTTCAAAAACATACTTTTTTCTAGTCTAAAATAGTTTCATAAAACTTTAAGACTTATCATCATGATAAACCTTAGTGTAGATTGGCAAACTATAACACTAATTGATTTTAAAATAGCTAAAGTGAGGGTCTGCGAAGATGACTCAGTGGTTTAAAGCAGTTGCTTATAAAATAGCTGAAGTGGCATCAGGTGTGGTATCACACACCCTTAATACCAGCACCCAGTGGTAGGAGGATCGCTGTGAGTTTGAGGCCATCTGGAACTACATAGTGAGTTCCAGGTCTCTGGGCTTCATTGAGACACACTTTAAAAAAAAAAAAAAAAAAACCAGCCATGGTGGTCACACATTTAGTCCCAGCACTTGGGAGGCAGAGGTAGAAAAATGTCAGTGAGTTCGAGGCCACACTGAGACTATATAGTGAATTCTAGGTCAGCCTGGGCTAGAGTGAGACCCTACACCTTGAAAAACAAAAACAAACAAACAAAATTAGCTAAAGTGAGCAAGACCTGGTGTTTCATGCCTGTAATACTAACTAGCACTTGGAAGATGGAGGGAGATGATTAGGAGGTCAGGTCAGCCTCAATTTAGCAAATTATTGAGGCCAGACTGGATACATAAGATCCTGTCTCAAAATCAAAATGTTTGACTTGTTTTTGTTTTATTTTCTTTGTATGTTATTTTGAGACTAGGCCAGGCTAAACTCAAACCTTCTCTGAAACAAAGGTCAGCCTTAAAGTCCTGGTTTTCATACCTCCACTTTCTAAATGCTTAGAATTAGGGATTGCTATACTCACAGGTATGCATCAGCATGCCTGGCTTTGAAATAACAAATTTCAAATATTTTAATCAAAATTCCAATAGCAATCTTCACAGAAATAAAAAAAAGGAATTCTAAAATTCATTTGGAAGCACAAAATAACCTCAAATAACCAAAGCAATGCTGAGCAACAAAAGTGGTGATATCACCATGCCTGATTTAAAGATAATTACAGAGCCATGGTTAAAAAAAAAAAAAAAAAAAAACAGCATGGCACTGGCACAGGAAGAGACATGTAAATCAAAAGAACAGAATAGAGGACCCAAATATAAAGCCAGGCAGCTATAACCATCTGATTTTTTATAAAAATGCCTTAACAAATGGTGCTAGGAAAAATGTATATACATACATATATATATATATATATATATATATATATATATATATATATATATATATGGAGGAAAATAGATCCTATCTTTCTCCATGCACAAGAATCAAGTCCAAATGGGTCAAAGACCTTAATATCAGACTTGAAACAATTATACTGTGTCATGGTTTAATCCAGGTGTCCCCCTCAAACAAATGAATGTGTTCTGATAGATTGATCCTCAGCTGATGGCAATTTGGGAATTAGAACTTCATTAGAGCTGTGTTGTTGGGGGTGGGCTTATGGGGGTTATAAGCCAGCTCCCCCTTGCCAGTATTTGGCACACCTTCCTGCCGCTGTTTGCAGTGCTGTGGCAGAGGTGATGTCCAGCCCTCTGCTCATGTCATCATTTTTCTTGCCAGGATGGAGTATCCCCTTGAGTCCATAAGCCAAATAAACCTATTCCTCCACAAGCCGCTTTGCTTGGGTTCTTTCTGCGCAGCAACTAGGAAGTTGACCGCAACAGTTTTGGTACCAGAAGAGGGGTCATCTGTTGCTACTAGAACCTTCATTTTGTGGCTTAGGTCTTCTGGAAGTGATCTATAGGAGGAATGTGGAAGGATTTGAAATCTCAGCCTGAGAGATGTGTCGCAGTGCTGTGAGTACAGCTTGATGAACCATTCTGGTCAGAATTAAAAGACCTGAATGAAGTAAGAACTATGGACTGTGAGGTTTGGCTTACGAGGGGGAGAAAGAACTTTGTCAGGACTGTGCCAGAAACAGTTTGTGTGAGAGGCTTGCTACATTCTGCCTGCCTGTGTCCTGGAAACCTGTGCAGGGTTGCTTGATGTAAAGATGGATTGGTGTGAGCAGATGGAGATGGCACAGAAAGATCTTTGGGTCGAACCTGCAATTGTTTGAGAGACTACAACCATTGAGATTGGGCCAGCTGATCTGCATTGGAACAACAGGAAGAATGCAGAATCTCTGAAAGGGCCTGAACACACATAAAGATGAATAATGGAGCTCTAGTGTCTGTAATCCCAGTGTGCCTACAGCAGGAAGGAAAGCAAACATAAGAATCACCTAGGCCAGCCAGCCTGACCAACACAGTGAACAAGACCTTGCCTTAAGACAAGATAGAAGCTAACGCCTTTAATCCCAGCACTAGGGAGGCAGAGGTAGGATCACCATGAGTTCAAGGCCACCTTGAGACTACATAGTGAATTCCAGGTCAGCCTGGGCTAGAGTGAGACCCTACCTCGAAAAAAACAAAAAACAGAAACAAGATAGAAGGATGGGGCTAGAGATGACTCATCGGTTAAAGGAGCTTGCTTACAAAGCCAAATAGCCCAGGTTGAATTCCCCAGTAAACAGGTAAAGCCAGATGCATGCATTAAGAGATCAAGAGACCCTCACATGCCCATTCATATTCATTTTCATTCTCTCTCTCTCTTTCTTCCCCTTCCTTGGAAACAAATAAATAAAATTATCCTTAAAAATAAATAAATAAATAAACCAGGTGTGGTAATGCACGCCTTTAATCTCAGCAATTGGGAGGCAGAGGTAAGAGGATCACCATGAGTTTGAGGCCACCCTGAGACTACATAGTGAATTACATGTCAGCCTGGGCTAAAGGGAGATACCTTGAAAAACAAACAAACAAAAAAAAAAAAAGATAGAAGGAAAAGAGAGACACCTGAAATTATCCTCTGACCTCCACAGGCACACTGTGGCAAGTGCATACACACACTCACACATATGAGCACATTAAAAAAGTTTCAGCTAAGAAGAAATAGTTTAAAAAATAGGCCATCTTTTACACACAGATTTAATAAAGAATAACTTACAATATGAACCAATTAAAATATGCCTTAAGAGCGGGGTATGGTGGTGCACTCCTTTAGTCCCAGCACTTGGGAGGCAGAGGTAGGAAGATTGTCATGAGTTCGAGGCCAGCCTGAGATTACATAGTGAATTCCAGGTCAGCCTGAGCCAGAGTGAGACCCTACCTCGAAAAACCAAAAAAAAAAAAAAAAAAAGCCTTAAGAATATAAGCAGCTCTGCACAACTGCACAATAGAAGGGGAAAATGATGACATCAGAATATAAAAAAAAATTAAAAGAAAAACAAGAAAATAATTTAAAAGGAAAAAATAGAAGAGAGAATAGTTGGAAAGATAAAGGAGGGGAAGGGGAAAATGGAGGGTGGTGGGATGGGATTACAATCATGGCATAGTGTCTATATGTATGGAGATTGTCAATAAAGTTAAAAACAACAAAAAGAGAATGTAAACAGTTGATTCATACCTCAAATTCAGTGTTTTTAATTCAATTCTTAGACCTAGTTTTTTGGTTTTCAAATGAGTTTAAAAAAAAAGAATGAATCAAAAATATGTTTATAATTTGCATGATATTACTTACCCACATTTGGAGGTTTCACATAATTTACAGGTAGTTCTGGAGGTCTGCCTCTATGCAGAGCTGCAAAAGCAGACCCATTCCATAGTGTACTCTTACAGTCTAAAGAAAACACCAAAAATTAGACCAGGATTACAGCAGTGTTTTTCCCCCCAACTATGCCTTAGAGGCACAAGTTTGATTTTAATATATTTCCTGAAATATACTTTTGTCTATTAAAAACAAGGTAAAATAATGTTCATAAATCAAGCATAGTGACTGATGCCTATAATCCCAGCACTTGGGAGGTTGAAAAAGGTGGACAGCTGTGAGTTTGAGGCTAACCTGGGTTACAAGAGTGAGTTCCAATCAGTCTGGATTACAGATTGAGACCCTGTCTCAAAAAGGCCTAAAAAATAACAATCATATATTCAAGTATGTAATACATTAAATTATGACTGGCAAGCATAAACATGTTAACATTTCTCAAGGAATATTATTTCTGTACTGGTCTCAAATGTAAACCTTATGCTGTGCACATGCTTAAATCTTAGGTAACTATGTAATAGTGAAAAAAGGTTTAAGTTTCCATCGATCCCCTTGTTCTTTTATGCTGCCTCATTAAATTACAGAAGGACATTACCACAGCACAAGCATGAGCATGGCAGCAAAAATTCAGGCAACTTTCTCCTAACTAACTCATGTCATGGAAAACTTCCCAGCTGCTCCACAACAGATAACATTACATATGAGATGATTACTGACTACAAATAATTGTGCTTATTTTGTGGTTGTCTTTTATGTCAAAAATTCATGCAATTATTAAATGTTACTGTAATTGGCTTTCAATTTAAAAAAAACATTTGACATCTTAAAAACTACTAAATTAAACCAATTGAGGGGTTTCCTTAACATGGGAAATGAGAAGTGTAAAACCTGCCATCATTTATGCAACTCTCTATCTTGTGGAAATGGGATTTTGGAAAATAGTATGCAAGTAAAACAAAACAGAAATCAATTGGTGGCTAAACTTTTAGGGGAAAAGCTGTAAAAAGAAACTAAACAAGTTGGGCATGGTGGCACATACCTTTGATCCCAGCACTTAGGAGGCAGAGGTAGGAGGATCGCAGTGAGCTCAAGGCCAGCCTGGGCTAAAGTGAGATCTTAACTCAAAAGAAAAGGAAAAGGAAAAGGAAAAGGAAAAGGAAAAGGAAAGGGAAAGGGAAAGGGAAAGGGAAAGGAAAAGGAAAAGGAAAAGGAAAAGGAAAAGGAAAAGGAAAAGGAAAGGAAAGGAAAGGAAAGGAAAAGAAAAGAAAAGAAAAGAAAAGCAGGTATGTGTTATTACACACACATAGTCATTAATGGGTTAATAATTTTTAAATGTTAATTTTTAATAATGTAAATGGCATTTCATTTATGTACTATGGAAATGCACAGTACTGGGATGATATAGCCCAAAACAATAAAGATTATGGACATTAGGACACAAGGAAAGAATCCCAGTAGCAATCTTTAAGTTCCTGTTCCACAAATAAAAATTTATTTTTATTGTTCGCTTTTTGAGACATGGTCTCATGTGTTCCAGGTTTGCCTTAGACTCACTATGTGGGCAGAGTGTCCTTTAACTCCTGGTCCTCCTGCCCCCACTTTCCAAGTATGGGATTATTTTCTTATCTCTCTGTCATTCACTACTTTAATACAAAAGGATGATTTTTATATCTTCAGAAATATGCCTGCATGCTAAGAAAATAAAAATATGGCAAATTAAGAAAAAACTAGAAGAAAATTAGTATTTACAAAAAATATATAAACTGGTCATAGTGGTTCATACCTGTTATCCCAGCACCTGGGAGGCTGAGATAGAAGGATTGTCATGAGTTTGTTGCCAGCCTAGGCAACAAAGTAGGTTCCAGGCTAGCCTGGGCTAGAATGAGACCCTGTCTCTAAAATGAAATAAATAAAACTCAAAAAAGCATGCGAACATTTATAAAACTTGAAAATATGTTGCACTCTACACGTTCCTGTACAAGTTTTAAAATCTAAAAAAAAAAAAAGAAAGAAAGAAAAAAAAGAAAAACCTTACCTTTGGCATCCCGTAACAGAGACTGCCGACCAACACCTAGCAATGTCTGTACCCCAGGAACGCTCTGAGGGATCTCCTTATCTAGTAAGGGGCCAATCCTCTCGCAAATTTTAAGGAGGTAGTCTGGAGGAATGTGTGCATTGGCTGCCACCTACAAAGCATAAATAGAGCACAGGAAAAAACACATTTGGTTTCAAAAGTCATGTGTTTGCTGTTAATTTACAAAATATGCTACAAAATAGCAATAATAATCTTGCTGACAAGAAAAAGAAAAGACACAAAGGGGATGATCAACTGACTTCTTTTAGTCAGTATTGATGAACTGATTAAGAATCTGACCATCACAGCATAGGGTTCCTGGTTAGTAGCAGAAGACTAAGGATTTGGATGAATTTGATTTCCAAGACAGCCAAACTTTTCACCTGTAATTTTACAAACTATACTACACCAACACAGTTAACTAGATAAATATCCTCAAAGGATACCTTATTTTATTTAAAGTAACTGTTTAATTCAATCTTTATTAATTGTTCAAAGAAAGGCATGTATGTATTTTAATACAGTCAGACTTGAATTCATGTTTTTAGTTTTAGTATTTAACATTTTATAGCAAATAAACTTTTAAAAAATAAAGAGAGCTGGGCGTGGTGGCGCACGCCTTCAATCCCAGCACTCGGGAGGCAGAGGTAGGAGGATCACCATGAGTTCAAGGCCACCCTGAGACTACGTAGTAAATTCCAGGTCAGCCTGGACTAGAGCGAGACCCTACCTCAAAAAACAAAAAAATAATAAATAAATAAAAAGATAAAGAAAAAGAAAAAGAAAAAGAATCCAACCAGCTGGGTGTAGTTAGTGCACATGTTTAATCCCAGCACTCAGGAGGCAGAGGTAGGAGGATCACTGTGAGTTTGAGGCCAGCCTGGACCTACAGAGTTCCAGGTCAGCCTAGGCTAGAGTGAAACCTTGCCTCAAAATAAATAAATAAATAAATAAATAAATAAATAAATAAATAAATAAATAAATAAATAAATAAATAAATCTGACCATCAAGGGTTGGGCAAGAAGGTATATGGCTATAACCCCATCACTTGAAGCTAAAACAGAAGGAACAGCATACAAGGTTGAGGCCAGATTGGGCTACATAGAGTTCCAGGCAAGCCTGGTTTACATGGCAGGACTATTACAAAAGAAAAACACAATTTTTAAAAAGATTTTGAAGGTCTACTATCTATACAAATGATAGGCATTACCTACAACAACCACTCACCAAAGTAACTCTGTCCCACTTTATGCTAATATTTAAGTCCTTGATGTATTTTACAAATATTAAATCATTAACTAATAAAACCTATACTCACATCTTGACATGTCAAAAAATCAACTTAAATCTAGAAGTACTTGTGTATGTGTTACAATAGATAGAATATAGGTATAAGATAGACAGACAGAAACACAGATGTTTATACTCAAAAAGTAGATCACGAAAAATCTAGAGGGGATTAACCACTCAGGAACCCTCCTATTTTACACAAGCTTTGCCTTCTTTCCTTCTCTTAAACTGTGTATTACTCTATAATAAAATCTTTTTCTAAACTTTAAAAGAAAATAAAGAACAGGCCAGGCATGGTGGAATATATCTGAAATACCAGCACTCAAGAGGCTGATGATATAGGAATGTTGCTATAATTTCAAGGCTAGCCTGGGGTACCTATCAAGACTCCTTCTCAAAAGTAATGAATGGAGGGAAAGATGGAAGGAGAGAGAGACATGAATAGCAATACAACACAAAATAATAATTTTGTAAATCATCCCAATATGAGTAAGTGAAGGTAAATCAGTATTTGTGTATGTATTCCTAAAGATAAAAACCAAGGGCTGGAGAGACTGCTCAGCAGTGAAGGTGTCTGCCTGCAAACCCTAATAACCAGGGTTCAATTCCCTAGTACCCAAGGAAATGATAGTCCCAGTGGGGGAAACAAACTTTAACAACTTCACTATGATCTATAAAATAAAGTCATTGTTTTCATTTCCTACATCAGTTCACCATTCTTGTTTCTAACTCTGTTTCATCCTCCTCAACAATTTTTGTGGTATTGGAGGTGGAGCTCAGGGTTTCGTGTATTCTAGGCAAGTGCCCTATAATTGAACAACACTCAGTCCCCTGTCCAATACCTTGCCACTGTCTGAGATCAGGCCCATACCCCTTTATACTCAGAGAACTACTGAAGTCTCTCAAATTGTCTCCCTTCTTGTAGATTTACCTTTCCAATTGTGGACATGTGGCCACAATTTTAAAAACAGCTTTGAAGAATTTCCATGATCAGCATTATAAAGTCCAAACTTTTAACATGCCTTAAAGAGCACTTTAGCCGTGTGTGGTGGTGCACGCCTTCAATCCCAGCACTTGGGAGGCAGAGGTAGGAGGATCACCATGAGTTCAGGGCCACCCTGAGACTACATAGTGAATTCCAAGTCAGCCTGGGCTAGAGTGAGACCCTACCTCAAAAAAACAAAAAAATAAATAAATAGATAAAATAAAGAGCCCCTTAACAAACCAGTCTCTAGCAGGTCAGTTAAGCTACACGGAAGGATTGGTCATTTCCAAACATGACATGGGCATTTAAATCTGCATTACTCCTTCCTACCTGGAATTCACTTCCTTTAACCAAGAAGATAGCTCATCTTCCAAATACCAGACTCTCAAAATAATAAAGAGAAATAAATCGAATTCCAAGTACCCAGATGTTACCACAGAAACCCAAAGAAGTAGCTAATTTTTCCCAGAGGCAAGGGTTCATGTCTAATTTTACACTTGAAGTAAAAATTCACAAGCAAATGGAGAACATTCCAGGGGGAGAAAGACACCTCACCTAGTAAAAATGCTTTGCAGAGTGACTAAAATATAATATATTCTCAGTGATGTTCTCAAATGTTATTGATAATGTTGTCAAAATAATGAAATACTACATGTAGAGTATCATCCCATCCGGAAAGGGAAAAAAAAATGCTGGCAAAAAAGACTAGAATAAAGCACAAAAGGTTATTTCACATGATTATCTTTATGACAGTTTCAGTATAACATGTTTCCATAACTGAGCATGGTAACACACACACATGTAGTCCCAGCTACTTAGGAAGTTAAAGAAAGAACACTTGATCCTACAAGTTTGAGACCAACTTGAACAACAACACAGAAGGACCTCATGTCAGACATGTGTATTTTAGTTTGGTGGTAAAGCAATAGCCTCACATGCATGAGGCCCTGGGTTCCATCCTCAATACCACAAAGAGTTTACAATAAGCCAATAATGTATCTTTACAATTTACGTGCTAGGTTTTAACACAATTTTTTTGAGGTAGAGTTTCACTTTAGCCTAGGCTGACCTGGAAATCACTCTATAGTCCCAGGATGGCCTCAAACTTATAATGATCCCCCTAGTTCAGCCTCCTACATGCAGGGATTCAAGGTGTATGCCACCATGCCTTGCTAGGTTTAAATTTTTGATGAATTTGAAGAAGAAAATAATGACCATAAAAGAAAGAAAGCAAAGTCTTTCTCTATTCAGATCACTGGTTAGTTGTGTGAGCTACAAAGTGCTGACTTCCTATCACTTTTCAGAATGTTCTTAGCACTTCTCTTACTTTTTAATAGTTTTATGATTTTGTCACGAAGAGGAAAGCCAGAAAAATCCTCCTAGGGTTAAGTAATTTATAGGATACAGTACTTCAAGAAAGTGCTCTAACCCTGAGGGTAGATGAATTCAGATAGCAGACACATCCACTTTCTAGAAGTTGCTCAATAAAGAAGATCCAATGAAAGAAGTCAGCACCAGCTAGGAGATTAAACAACACACACACACACACACACACACACACACACACACACACACACACATGCACGCACCACAAACAATAATGTGTCTTTAGATTTTTAAATTTTTATTTAATTATTTGTGTGAGGGTGGGGGGCATGTCAGGGCTTCTTATAGCTGCAAAGTAACACCAGTTATTGTACCACTTTGTGCATTCATTTTATGTTGGTGGCTTGAAATTGAACCAGGGAACAGCAGGCTTTGTAAGCAAGTACCTTTAACTACTGAGTCATCTTCTCTCTTTACAGTTTACTTGGCTCTCTAACAAAAAAAGATCATTAAGCAATCAGGTCCCAATATTAATAATAAAACAAAACACATAAATTATACTACATTCATATGTGACGAAGATGACAATGATTTAAAGAAGAAAAAAATCTATACAGAAAATCACAAAATTCAAATTCTTGCCAGATATGATGGCACAGGACTTTAATTTCAGTACCCCAGAGGCAGAGGTAGGAAGATCGCCATGAATTCAAGGCCACTGTGAGACTACATCGTGAACTCCAGTCAGCCTGGGCTAGAGCAAAACCCTACCTCAAAACAAAAAGAAGCAAAACAAAACAAAACAAAGCAACAAAACAAACAAATTTTTTAAAAGGTGTATGGCTAGGAAGGCCACAGAACCTAGGAAGGTAGCTACAGCTGTTGTTTGGCTAAATAAATATGTTGTACCCATCAAAGTGTCTTCTAAATATTTATATTTACACCCACTGAGAGAAGCTTCCTTCTACAGTAGATAGAGATTACTGGAGAGACTGAATCTCAGTGCTAAATGGGACATCACCCCGCCGCCACACACACACACCCCAAAGCTCAGGGAACATTCTGGAAAAGACAGAAAGAATGCAGAGGAGTGACATGGACCACTGTCTTCAGGATATGACATGGTCATTGCAATCATGAACTCACAGCAGCTGTGATTACTTGAACAAAACCTGTACAGTATTAAGCCCATTGTAGTGGGATGGGTCAAGAGGCAAACCTTCCTTGAGGCGTTAGTAGTAGTTAATGCTTTCTGGAGGAGACATTTTCTTCAGTGTTGTAAATTCACCAGTATGTTGCACATGCTCCACTCATGCTTAACAACCCTAATTAAACTCAGTCACAAAAAAGACTTCAAAGTAGAAGTGCACTTTGGGAAGACAGTGTGGGGGGAGCAGAAGGTAATGGGGGTGAATATGAACAATTCATTTTTAAAATATTTTATTTATCTGAGAGAAACAGAAAGAGGGAGGAAGGGAGGGAGAGAGAGAGAGACAGAGAGAGAGAGAATGGGCATGCCAGGGTCTCTAGCCATTGTAAAAGAACTCCAGACACATGTGCCACCTTGTGCATCTGGCTTTATGTAGGCACTGGGAAACTGAACTCGGGTCCTTCAGCCTTGCAGGCAAATGCCTTAACCACTAAGCCATCTCTCCAGCCCCCAAATTGATTTTTAAAAAATAAAAGGTTGAAGAGATGGCTCAGTGGTTAAAGGTACTTGGCTTGCAAAGCCTGCTGACCACAATCGATTCCCCAGTATGCACATGCATACACATGAAGTTCATTTGTAGGCATAAGAGCCCCTGGTTCGTTCTCTCTCTCTCTCTCTCTCCTCTCTCTCTCTCTCTCTCTCTCTCTCTCTCTCTCTCTCTCTCTCTCTCTCTGCTTGAAAATGAATAAATAAAATATTTAAAAAAAGAAAAAAAATTAAATGTCAGGCCTAGTGGTGCATGCCTTTAATCCCAGCACTCTGGAGGCAAAAGTAAGAGGATCACTGAGTTTGAGGCCAGCCTGGAACTACAGAATGAATTCCAGGTCAGCCTGGGCTAGAGTGAGACTCTACCTCAATAAAAACAAAAACAGCTAAAGGAAGGGTAGGACTGCATACAACATAAACTTCCAGACACAAAACAGCCTTGATATTCATGACTTTGCAGTGCCTAATAATTCCTACACAAAATGGGAGGAAAAGATGATGACACTGAAACAAGAGACTAATTGAGATGGGGAAGAGATATGAGGGAGGTTGAGGAGGGAATCATAGTGGTTTGTGGTCTATAATTACGGAAGTTATCAATATAAAAGTAAAAATAATAATAATGAAGTTAAACTTTAAAAACCCAAAATCAAAAAATAAAACAAAAATAAAAATACAGATAAAAAATGGGAATAATGGAAGCTATCAAGAAAAAGTTAAAAAAATGCAAAAAAACAGAAGATTGTGGGAGAGGCAGAATTGAGACAACATGTATATTTAATGTTCAGGATAACAATGTCTGATATAGACTCACTCAATCGAGTTAATTTTTCTTCCGAAACAAGAGAGAAAGTGTATTTCCTAGAGCCCCTGTGTGAAAAGTAAGTCAAGGATAAATCTAGATAAACAGCTAGAGACATGTTTCAGTGAACAAAATGTATGTAATGCTCAAGTAGATCAGTAGTCAGAAATACTGTCTTCCAGATTTTGACTTCTCTGCCATATTATCTACCAGTTAACATTAAGACACTACAATACATTGGGGGTGAGAAGCACATGCTTTGGGGTGCATTCTACTCACCTTCAGTTCTGTGTCACAGGACAGTTAATAACAGCTTCCACACTGAGATATGCAATAGCATGCTACTAGCATTGATCAGTTTGCTGTTCTAGTAGACAATTTAAGCTATGCTATCAATTTGACAAGAGCTGAGTAAGGAGTTTGGAGTGCAAATGTATTGTTTGAAAGTATTTGGTGAGAATCAAATGAGTTTGAATTTTTTGTGTGTGTGGAACTGACTGAAAATGTCTTATTTATTTGCGTGAGTGGACATGCCAGGGTCTCTTGCTATTGCAAGCCAATGCCTGTCCCAATTGGCCTGAGTGGCTGGGGAATTTAATTTAGGTCTGAAGGCTTTGCAAGCAAGTGCCTTTAACTACTGAGCCATCTTCATGGTCCTTGTTTTTAGTTTGTTTGAAACAAAGTCTCACTGTGTAGCCCTGGATGGTCTGGAATCCACAATGTAAATCAGGCTGGCCTAGAACTAGCTGTAGTCCTTCCAGACTGCTGGGATTATAGACAACTGCTGGGATTATAGATGTGTGCCACTTACATGCAGCTGTGGAAAACATTTTCAGTCTAAATATTTTATTTGAAAACTTAAATTCTTACAATGACATTTACCATCACAGATGCATGTACTATTTTTAAGACAATAGTGAAACTATAATATGAATAAAAGTTTTGGGGGTATTTGTTTTGTTTTGTTTTTTAGGAAGGGTCTCTCTGTAGCCCAGGCTGACCTGAAATTTACTATGCCTTCTCAAATTCACTGTGATCCTCCTACCTCTGCCTCCCGAGTGCTGGGAGTAAAGGAATGCACTACCACGCCTGGTTAAAAGTTTACTTTTTAAACTGGGCGTGGTGGCGCACGCCTTTAATCCCAGCACTCTGGAGGCAGAGATAGGAGGATTGCCGTGAGTTTGAGGCCACCCTGAGATTACATACTGAATTCCAGGTCAGCCTGGACTAGAACGAGACCCTACCTCGAAAAAAAAAAAGTTTACTTTTTAATTGCATTAAATTACTTC